>CANNZV010002768.1:0-85109 GCA_947561585.1 Caprella mutica | reverse complement strand
CTGATATAGTGTGTGTACAGTCTGATATAGTGTGTACAGTCTGATATAGTGTGTACAGTCTGATATAGTGTGTGTACAGTCTGATATAGTGTATACAGTCTGATATAGTGTGTACAGTCTGATATAGTGTGTACAGTCTGATATAGTGTGTACAGTCTGATATAGTGTGTGTACAGTCTGATATAGTGTGTACAGTCTGATATAGTGTGTGTACAGTCTGATATAGTGTGTACAGTCTGATATAGTGTGTACAGTCTGATATAGTGTGTACAGTCTGATATAGTGTGTACAGTCTGATATAGTGTGTGTACAGTCTGATATAGTGTGTACAGTCTGATATAGTGTGTATAGTCTGATATAGTGTGTACAGTCTGATATAGTGTGTACAGTCTGATATAGTGTGTATAGTCTGATATAGTGTGTATAGTCTGATATAGTGTGTATAGTCTGATATAGTGTGTACAGTCTGATATAGTGTGTATAGTCTGATATAGTGTGTATAGTCTGATATAGTGTGTATAGTCTGATATAGTGTGTATAGTCTGATATATTGTGTACAGTCTGATATAGTGTGTATAGTCTGATATAGTGTGTACAGTCTGATATAGTGTGTACAGTCTGATATAGTGTGTACAGTCTGATATAGTGTGTACAGTCTGATATAGTGTGTACAGTCTGATATAGTGTGTACAGTCTGATATAGTGTGTACAGTCTGATATAGTGTGTACAGTCTGATATAGTGTGTACAGTCTGATATAGTGTGTGTACAGTCTGATATAGTGTGTGTACAGTCTGATATAGTGTGTGTACGGTCTGCTATAGTGTGTACAGTCTGATATAGTGTGTACAGTCTGATATAGTGTGTACAGTCTGATATAGTGTGTATAGTCTGATATAGTGTAAACAGTCTGATATAGTGTGTGTACAGTCTGATATAGTGTGTACAGTCTGATATAGTGTATACAGTCTGATATAGTGTGTACAGTCTGATATAGTGTGTATAGTCTGATATAGTGTGTACAGTCTGATATAGTGTGTACAGTCTGATATAGTGTGTACAGTCTGATATAGTGTGTATAGTCTGATATAGTGTGTAAAGTCTGATATAGTGTGTACAGTCTGATATAGTGTGTGTACAGTCTGATATAGTGTGTGTACAGTCTGATATAGTGTGTGTACAGTCTGATATAGTGTGTACAGTCTGATATAGTGTGTACAGTCTGATATAGTGTGTACAGTCTGATATAGTGTGTACAGTCTGATATAGTGTGTACAGTCTGATATAGTGTGTACAGTCTGATATAGTGTGTATAGTCTGATATAGTGTGTACAGTCTGATATAGTGTGTACAGTCTGATATAGTGTGTACAGTCTGATATAGTGTGTATAGTCTGATATAGTGTGTAAAGTCTGATATAGTGTGTACAGTCTGATATAGTGTGTGTATAGTCTGATATAGTGTGTGTACAGTCTGATATAGTGTGTGTACAGTCTGATATAGTGTGTACAGTCTGATATAGTGTGTACAGTCTGATATAGTGTGTGTACAGTCTGATATAGTGTGTACAGTCTGATATAGTGTGTACAGTCTGATATAGTGTGTGTACAGTCTGATATAGTGTGTACAGTCTGATATAGTGTGTACAGTCTGATATAGTGTGTACAGTCTGATATAGTGTGTATAGTCTGATATAGTGTGTACAGTCTGATATAGTGTGTGTACAGTCTGATATAGTGTGTACAGTCTGATATAGTGTGTATAGTCTGATATAGTGTGTACAGTCTGATATAGTGTGTGTACAGTCTGATATAGTGTGTGTACAGTCTGATAAAGTGTGTGTACAGTCTGATATAGTGTGTGTACAGTCTGATATAGTGTGTACAGTCTGATATAGTGTGTACAGTCTGATATAGTGTGTGTACAGTCTGATATAGTGTGTACAGTCTGATATAGTGTGTACAGTCTGATATAGTGTGTACAGTCTGATATAGTGTGTATAGTCTGATATAGTGTAAACAGTCTGATATAGTGTGTGTACAGTCTGATATAGTGTGTACAGTCTGATATAGTGTATACAGTCTGATATAGTGTGTACAGTCTGATATAGTGTGTATAGTCTGATATAGTGTGTACAGTCTGATATAGTGTGTACAGTCTGATATAGTGTGTACAGTCTGATATAGTGTGTATAGTCTGATATAGTGTGTAAAGTCTGATATAGTGTGTACAGTCTGATATAGTGTGTGTACAGTCTGATATAGTGTGTGTACAGTCTGATATAGTGTGTGTACAGTCTGATATAGTGTGTACAGTCTGATATAGTGTGTACAGTCTGATATAGTGTGTACAGTCTGATATAGTGTGTACAGTCTGATATAGTGTGTACAGTCTGATATAGTGTGTACAGTCTGATATAGTGTGTATAGTCTGATATAGTGTGTACAGTCTGATATAGTGTGTACAGTCTGATATAGTGTGTACAGTCTGATATAGTGTGTATAGTCTGATATAGTGTGTAAAGTCTGATATAGTGTGTACAGTCTGATATAGTGTGTGTATAGTCTGATATAGTGTGTGTACAGTCTGATATAGTGTGTGTACAGTCTGATATAGTGTGTACAGTCTGATATAGTGTGTACAGTCTGATATAGTGTGTGTACAGTCTGATATAGTGTGTACAGTCTGATATAGTGTGTACAGTCTGATATAGTGTGTGTACAGTCTGATATAGTGTGTACAGTCTGATATAGTGTGTACAGTCTGATATAGTGTGTACAGTCTGATATAGTGTGTATAGTCTGATATAGTGTGTACAGTCTGATATAGTGTGTGTACAGTCTGATATAGTGTGTACAGTCTGATATAGTGTGTATAGTCTGATATAGTGTGTACAGTCTGATATAGTGTGTGTACAGTCTGATATAGTGTGTGTACAGTCTGATAAAGTGTGTGTACAGTCTGATATAGTGTGTGTACAGTCTGATATAGTGTGTACAGTCTGATATAGTGTGTACAGTCTGATATAGTGTGTGTACAGTCTGATATAGTGTGTACAGTCTGATATAGTGTGTACAGTCTGATATAGTGTGTACAGTCTGATATAGTGTGTATAGTCTGATATAGTGTGTACAGTCTGATATAGTGTGTGTACAGTCTGATATAGTGTGTACAGTCTGATATAGTGTGTACAGTCTGATATAGTGTGTACAGTCTGATATAGTGTGTATAGTCTGATATAGTGTGTACAGTCTGATATAGTGTGTACAGTCTGATATAGTGTGTACAGTCTGATATAGTGTGTATAGTCTGATATAGTGTGTAAAGTCTGATATAGTGTGTACAGTCTGATATAGTGTGTGTACAGTCTGATATAGTGTGTGTACAGTCTGATATAGTGTGTGTACAGTCTGATATAGTGTGTACAGTCTGATATAGTGTGTATAGTCTGATATAGTGTGTACAGTCTGATATAGTGTGTGTACAGTCTGATATAGTGTGTGTACAGTCTGATAAAGTGTGTGTACAGTCTGATATAGTGTGTGTACAGTCTGATATAGTGTGTACAGTCTGATATAGTGTGTACAGTCTGATATAGTGTGTGTACAGTCTGATATAGTGTGTACAGTCTGATATAGTGTGTACAGTCTGATATAGTGTGTACAGTCTGATATAGTGTGTACAGTCTGATATAGTGTGTACAGTCTGATATAGTGTGTGTACAGTCTGATATAGTGTGTGTACAGTCTGATATAGTGTGTACAGTCTGATATAGTGTGTACAGTCTGATATAGTGTGTACAGTCTGATATAGTGTGTATAGTCTGATATAGTGTGTACAGTCTGATATAGTGTGTACAGTCTGATATAGTGTGTACAGTCTGATATAGTGTGTATAGTCTGATATAGTGTGTAAAGTCTGATATAGTGTGTGTACAGTCTGATATAGTGTGTGTACAGTCTGATATAGTGTGTGTACAGTCTGATATAGTGTGTGTACAGTCTGATATAGTGTGTACAGTCTGATATAGTGTGTACAGTCTGATATAGTGTGTACAGTCTGATATAGTGTGTACAGTCTGATATAGTGTGTATAGTCTGATATAGTGTGTACAGTCTGATATAGTGTGTGTACAGTCTGATATAGTGTGTACAGTCTGATATAGTGTGTACAGTCTGATATAGTGTGTACAGTCTGATATAGTGTGTACAGTCTGATATAGTGTGTACAGTCTGATATAGTGTGTATAGTCTGATATAGTGTGTACAGTCTGATATAGTGTGTGTACAGTCTGATATAGTGTGTACAGTCTGATATAGTGTGTACAGTCTGATATAGTGTGTACAGTCTGATATAGTGTGTACAGTCTGATATAGTGTATACAGTCTGATATAGTGTGTACAGTCTGATATAGTGTGTGTACAGTCTGATATAGTGTGTACAGTCTGATATAGTGTGTATAGTCTGATATAGTGTGTACAGTCTGATATAGTGTGTACAGTCTGATATAGTGTGTATAGTCTGATATAGTGTGTACAGTCTGATATAGTGTGTACAGTCTGATATAGTGTGTGTACAGTCTGATATAGTGTGTATAGTCTGATATAGTGTGTACAGTCTGATATAGTGTGTACAGTCTGATATAGTGTGTACAGTCTGATATAGTGTGTACAGTCTGATATAGTGTGTGTACAGTCTGATATAGTGTGTACAGTCTGATATAGTGTGTACAGTCTGATATAGTGTGTGTACAGTCTGATATAGTGTATACAGTCTGATATAGTGTGTACAGTCTGATATAGTGTGTACAGTCTGATATAGTGTGTACAGTCTGATATAGTGTGTGTACAGTCTGATATAGTGTGTACAGTCTGATATAGTGTGTGTACAGTCTGATATAGTGTGTACAGTCTGATATAGTGTGTACAGTCTGATATAGTGTGTACAGTCTGATATAGTGTGTACAGTCTGACATAGTGTGTGTACAGTCTGATATAGTGTGTACAGTCTGATATAGTGTGTATAGTCTGATATAGTGTGTACAGTCTGATATAGTGTGTACAGTCTGATATAGTGTGTATAGTCTGATATAGTGTGTATAGTCTGATATAGTGTGTATAGTCTGATATAGTGTGTACAGTCTGATATAGTGTGTATAGTCTGATATAGTGTGTATAGTCTGATATAGTGTGTATAGTCTGATATAGTGTGTATAGTCTGATATATTGTGTACAGTCTGATATAGTGTGTATAGTCTGATATAGTGTGTACAGTCTGATATAGTGTGTACAGTCTGATATAGTGTGTACAGTCTGATATAGTGTGTACAGTCTGATATAGTGTGTACAGTCTGATATAGTGTGTACAGTCTGATATAGTGTGTGTACAGTCTGATATAGTGTGTGTACAGTCTGATATAGTGTGTGTACGGTCTGCTATAGTGTGTACAGTCTGATATAGTGTGTACAGTCTGATATAGTGTGTACAGTCTGATATAGTGTGTACAGTCTGATATAGTGTGTACAGTCTGATATAGTGTGTATAGTCTGATATAGTGTGTACAGTCTGATATAGTGTGTGTACAGTCTGATATAGTGTGTACAGTCTGATATAGTGTGTACAGTCTGATATAGTGTGTACAGTCTGATATAGTGTGTACAGTCTGATATAGTGTATACAGTCTGATATAGTGTGTACAGTCTGATATAGTGTGTGTACAGTCTGATATAGTGTGTACAGTCTGATATAGTGTGTATAGTCTGATATAGTGTGTACAGTCTGATATAGTGTGTACAGTCTGATATAGTGTGTATAGTCTGATATAGTGTGTACAGTCTGATATAGTGTGTACAGTCTGATATAGTGTGTGTACAGTCTGATATAGTGTGTATAGTCTGATATAGTGTGTACAGTCTGATATAGTGTGTACAGTCTGATATAGTGTGTACAGTCTGATATAGTGTGTACAGTCTGATATAGTGTGTGTACAGTCTGATATAGTGTGTACAGTCTGATATAGTGTGTACAGTCTGATATAGTGTGTGTACAGTCTGATATAGTGTATACAGTCTGATATAGTGTGTACAGTCTGATATAGTGTGTACAGTCTGATATAGTGTGTACAGTCTGATATAGTGTGTGTACAGTCTGATATAGTGTGTACAGTCTGATATAGTGTGTGTACAGTCTGATATAGTGTGTACAGTCTGATATAGTGTGTACAGTCTGATATAGTGTGTACAGTCTGATATAGTGTGTACAGTCTGATATAGTGTGTGTACAGTCTGATATAGTGTGTACAGTCTGATATAGTGTGTATAGTCTGATATAGTGTGTACAGTCTGATATAGTGTGTACAGTCTGATATAGTGTGTATAGTCTGATATAGTGTGTATAGTCTGATATAGTGTGTATAGTCTGATATAGTGTGTACAGTCTGATATAGTGTGTATAGTCTGATATAGTGTGTATAGTCTGATATAGTGTGTATAGTCTGATATAGTGTGTATAGTCTGATATATTGTGTACAGTCTGATATAGTGTGTATAGTCTGATATAGTGTGTACAGTCTGATATAGTGTGTACAGTCTGATATAGTGTGTACAGTCTGATATAGTGTGTACAGTCTGATATAGTGTGTACAGTCTGATATAGTGTGTACAGTCTGATATAGTGTGTACAGTCTGATATAGTGTGTACAGTCTGATATAGTGTGTACAGTCTGATATAGTGTGTGTACAGTCTGATATAGTGTGTGTACAGTCTGATATAGTGTGTGTACGGTCTGCTATAGTGTGTACAGTCTGATATAGTGTGTACAGTCTGATATAGTGTGTACAGTCTGAATTATTAAATAAAAAACAAATGATATTAATGAATAAATAATAAAGTATGACTAAAAGATATACAAATGATCAATACATAAAAAACAAATAATCTAAAAGTAAATAATATTGTAAAATGAATTAATAAATTAATATATATCCAATGTGATTTCTCATATATTGTGTTTAATTACTAGTAAATATATAAATATATCTATTAATTTGTTCATTACGAAATATAATAGCTATATTAAGTAAAGGTTTTATTTTCAACTGTAGAGATCTGCTCTTTTTAAAGGTGAATAATATGATTAAAATCAAAGCAATTACTAAATTATCATTTCTTGAGATATACGGTGAGAATAAAATATTTTATAAGATATAATAATTTACAAAAATAAAAAATGATTGTCGTTTTTTAAATTTTAATATTTTTAAATTCTTCAGTTTAATTACCGTTGATTCGATTGAAACTAATGTCATCTAATGTTGTATTTCCACTTTAATCCCTTTAGGAATGAATCATACAATTTGAAATTTATCAAATATATTATTAACTTTTACATTTTCTCTTTTTCTAGTCACCCTCAAATTTCTACCTATAAAGTAGTGTAGTAATTAGGTTCATGAAAAGGATAAGAACTACCATAAATTAGGATTGTGATGAATTTCAAAATAGGTTTTCATTTGAAATGCATTGCAATAAAAGTTAATGCAAATGAACGGCAGGATAAATGAAATCAATCGTTGCTCATATCTAAAAGTATGCAGAGTGCTATTTATTCATATGCTTAAATAAATAATCCAACATCATAAATATTGATAGGACTAATTTGTTAATCGAGCTGAAGTTGTTATTTATCTTTAGGTAGCGTTTATCTAAATACCTAACTAGGTAGGTAGCGTCATGGCTGAGGAATTCGCGCCAATTCTAGTGGTTGGTGTCGCTTGTTATGACAAGATAGCAAGGACTACTTGGTTCTGATTTAAGGGGCGCTCTGTTCACACTATCAATGACTGGCAAACATCAAACTACAGAGAACTAACGGCAGTAAAGTCATACAAATTAGCATATTCCACCAGTCGCCTAGGTACCTACCTACTCTCAGCTTTATTGGCGAACACATCAAAATATTGGCAACGTTTCCGGACTGGGTAGGTTTTAACTTTTTAAAGTTTGAAAATGTTTATATGGAGTATTTTAAGGTTGATAATAGTTTTTGTCTACAAGGTATAGCGTGTAGAACCTACCGACTGTTATTAATTGGTTGTAATTGAAGAGTGTGTCTATCAGAGGTTATGATCGGTAATTCAGTTGAGGATTGTGTCTACACTGCAAGGGGCTTTTAGGAAGACAAACAATGGCGGTGAGGGCGGGTCTCAGAGTGTGTTTGTGTGTGTATAGTGCCTCTCTGTTAGGTGGCTACTCACAAGTCTCTTCAGACGGTTACTGACCGGACTACAGTGCGTTGGAACGTGTCCCAAGGAGGTGATAGTGTACCAGGACATGGTGTAACGGACCACTATGCAGTATATCAGTGTGATTAGTATGTGCTCCCTATAAAGTGTCTTTACAATGAGGGTGTTAGTATTACTTACAGGACTTGTGGTCTTTTCGACCTCTACAAGTGGTGAAGCCGATCCGAATACGACGAGTGGATCTAGGGGGGTCAACAAGTTGAAGTCTCCGACTGGAGGGTACGTATGAAGTGTGAAGTACAGTTTGAAGTACGGTGTGAATTCCAGTTAATCCCTGTACAAGTAGTACAGATAATTTCATTGTAAAAATTTGCTTAATTTATATATTGTATATTTATAATAATGCAACCAATAAACATTTGTTTGCAAATCTTGAAATATCATAATTTTCCGTATTAAAACATAATTTCATATTATTCCTGACATTTTTCACTCTGAGCCTATTTTTATCTTGTCATGGTTATTGTTCTAAGATATTAAAAATAAACTACGAAGAAACCATAAAATTCTATGGTTTATGTGACAATGATTCACCTTCACTTTTTTGCATTAGTAATATAATGTGAACAAACTGTACATATATGCAACTAACAGATTTTGTACATAAGTTATTATCTAGACTCGGAACGTCTTGGACACACAAAGTACTCGCAAAGTGGGAGTTATCGTAGGTCATGATCAGTTAATCAAAATTTATAAATTCTGCTATATAAGTACATAAAAAGTAATGATTTTGAGTGTATAACACTAATAGCGAATTAGTGTTGATTGAAATTTAAATGGAAGAGTTTTATCTCTGTTCACTGACTGCACAGCTATTTTACAACATTTCCCTACCAAAATGATATTCAACACTGCCCTATATATTGTCAAACTTTCTATAAATCGAATCACAAGAGTCACTTTAACGCAATCTTGCTATAAGCTGAATCACAAGAGTCACTTTAGCACCAATCTTACTATAAGCTGAATCACAAGAGTCACTTTAGCACCAATCTTGCTACAAGCTGAATCACAATAGTAACTTTAGCACCAATCTTGCTACAAGCTGAATCACAAGATTCACTTTAGCACCAATCTTGCTGCAAGCTGAATCACAAGAGTCACTTTAGCAACAATCTTGCTATAAGCTGAATCACAAGAGTCACTTTAGCAACAATCTTGCTATAAGCTGAATCACAATAGTAACTTTAGCACCAATCTTGCTACAAGCTGAATCACAAGATTCACTTTAGCACCAATCTTGCTGCAAGCTGAATCACAAGAGTCACTTTAGCACCAATCTTGCTATAAGCTGAATCACAATAGTAACTTTAACGCCAATCTTGCTATAAGCTGAATCACAAGATTCACTTTAGCACCAATATTGCTGCAAGCTGAATCACAAGAGTCACTTTAGCACCAATCTAGCTAAAAGCTGAATCACAATAGTAACTTTAACGCCAATCTTGCTATAAGCTGAATCACAATAGTAACTTTAACGCCAATCTTGCTATAAGCTGAATCACAAGAGTCACTTTAGCACCAATCTTGCTACAAGCTGAATCACAAGAGTCACTTTAGCACCAATCTTGCTATAAGCTGAATCACAAGAGTCACTTTAGCACCAATCTTGCTACAAGCTGAATCACAAGAGTCACTTTAGCACCAATCTTGCTACAAGCAGAATCACAAGCGTCACTTTAGCGCCAATCTTGCTATAAGCTGAATCACAAGATTCACTTTAGCACCAATCTTGCTGCAAGCTGAATCACAAGAGTCACTTTAACGCCAATCCTGCTACAAGCTGAATCACAAGATTCACTTTAACACCAATCTTGCTATAAGCTGAATCACAAGAGTCACTTTAGCACCAATCTTGTTGCAAGCTGAATCACAAGAGTCACTTTAGCACCAATCTTGCTACAAGCTGAATCACAAGAGTCACTTTAGCACCAATCTTGCTACAAGCTGAATCACAAGAGTCACTTTAGCACCAATCTTGCTGCAAGCTGAATCACAAGAGTCACTTTAGCACCAATCTTGCAATAAGCTGAATCACAAGAGTCACTTTAGCACCAATCTTGCTATAAGCTGAATCACAATAATAACTTTAACGCCAATCTTGCTAAAAGCTGAATCACAAGATTCACTTTAGCACCAATCTTGCTGCAAGCTGAATCACAAGAGTCACTTTAGCACCAATCTTGCTATAAGCTGAATCACAATAGTAACTTTAACGCCAATCTTGCTATAAGCTGAATCAGAAGATTCACTTTAGCACCAATATTGCTGCAAGCTGAATCACAAGAGTCACTTTAGCACCAATCTTGCTAAAAGCTGAATCACAATAGTAACTTTAACGCCAATCTTGCTATAAGCTGAATCACAATAGTAACTTTAACGCCAATCTTGCTATAAGCTGAATCACAAGAGTCACTTTAGCACCAATCTTGCTACAAGCTGAATCACAAGAGTCACTTTAGCACCAATCTTGCTATAAGCTGAATCACAAGAGTCACTTTAGCACCAATCTTGCTACAAGCTGAATCACAAGAGTCACTTTGGCACCAATCTTGCTACAAGCAGAATCACAAGCGTCACTTTAGCGCCAATCTTGCTATAAGCTGAATCACAAGATTCACTTTAGCACCAATCTTGCTGCAAGCTGAATCACAAGAGTTACTTTAACGCCAATCCTGCTACAAGCTGAATCACAAGATTCACTTTAACACCAATCTTGCTATAAGCTGAATCACAAGAGTCACTTTAGCACCAATCTTGTTGCAAGCTGAATCACAAGAGTCACTTTAGCACCAATCTTGCTACAAGCTGAATCACAAGAGTCACTTTAGCACCAATCTTGCTACAAGCTGAATCACAAGAGTCACTTCAGCACCAATCTTGCTGCAAGCTGAATCACAAGAGTCACTTTAGCACCAATCTTGCAATAAGCTGAATCACAAGAGTCACTTTAGCACCAATCTTGCTATAAGCTGAATCACAATAATAACTTTAACGCCAATCTTGCTATAAGCTGAATCACAAGAGTCACTTTAGCACCAATCTTGCTGCAAGCTGAATCACAAGAGTCACTTTAGCACCAATCTTGCTGCAAGCTGAATCACAAGAGTCACTTTAGCACCAATCTTGCTATAAGCTGAATCCCAATAGTAACTTTAACGCCAATCTTGATATAAGCTGAATCACAAGATTCACTTTAGCACCAATCTTGCTGCAAGCTGAATCACAAGAGTCACTTTAGCACCAATCTTGCTATAAGCTGAATCACAATAGTAACTTTAACGCCAATCTTGCTATAAGCTGAATCACAAGAGTCACTTAAGCACCAATCTTGCTACAAGCAGAATCACAAGAGTCACTTTAGCGCCAATCTTGCTATAAGCTGAATCACAAGAGTCACTTTAGCACCAATCTTGCTACAAGCTGAATCACAAGAGTCACTTTAGCACCAATCTTGCTATAAGCTGAATCACAAGAGTCACTTTAGCACCAATCTTGCTACAAGCTGAATCACAAGAGTCACTTTAGCACCAATCTTGGTACAAGCTGAATCACAAGAGTCACTTTAGCGCCAATCTTGCTATAAGCTGAATCACAAGAGTCACTTTAACTCCAATCTTGCTAAAAGCTGAATCACAAGAGTCACTTTAGCACCAATCTTGCTATAAGCTGAACCACAAGAGTCACTTTAACGCCAATCTTGCTACAAGCTGAATCACAAGAGTCACTTTAGCACCAATCTTGCTACAAGCTGAATCACAAGAGTCACTTTAGCACCAATCTTGGTACAAGCTGAATCACAAGAGTCACTTTAGCACCAATCTTGCTACAAGCTGAATCACAAGAGTCACTTTAGCGCCAATCTTGCTATAAGCTGAATCACAAGAGTCACTTTAACTCCAATCTTGCTAAAAGCTGAATCACAAGAGTCACTTTAGCACCAATCTTGCTATAAGCTGAACCACAAGAGTCACTTTAACGCCAATCTTGCTACAAGCTGAATCACAAGAGTCACTTTAGCACCAATCTATTTGTCGTAAAGCTGTGCCCTAACTATTCTCTTTATTTACATCTATTAATGCCATCACTATGCAGAGGTGTGCAGTTGGAATGATGTACACCGGTAGAGTTTGTTAACGGGAATTTGTGTCTATTCCTATTAAAAGATTAGGTTTTTAGCTCTTTAATTGAAATATGATTACAAATGGATTTTATTTTATAGCACTGTTAAGAGGATAAGTTTGCACCTTCTGTACTATCAGAGAAAAGAGTCACTGTGATGATGTACTATCAGAGAAAAGAGTTACTGTGATGATGTACTATCAGAGAAAAGAGTCACTGTGATGATGTACTATCAGAGAAAAGAGTCACTGTGATGATGAACTATCAGAGAAAAGAGTCACTGTGATGATGTACTATCAGAGAAAAGAGTCACTGTGATGATGTACTATCAGAGAAAAGAGTCACTGTGATGATGTACTATCAGAGAAAAGAGTCACTGTGATGATGTACTATCAGAGAAAAGAGTCACTGTGATGATGTACTATCAGAGAAAAGAGTCACTGTGATGATGTACTATCAAAGAAAAGAGTCACTGTGATGATGTACTATCAGAGAGAAGAGTCACTGTGATGATGTATACTATCAGAGAAAAGAGTCACTGTGATGATGTACTATCAGAGAAAAGAGTCACTGTGATGATGTACTATCAGAGAAAAGAGTCACTGTGATTATGTATACTATCAGAGAAAAGAGTCACTGTGATGATGTACTATCAGAGAAAAGAGTCACTGTGATGATGTACTATCAGAGAAAAGATTCATTGTGATGATGTACTATCAGAGAAAAGAGTCACTGTGATGATGTACTATCAGAGAAAAGAGTCACTGCGATGATGTACTAACAGAGAAAAGAGTCACTGTGATGATGTACTATCAGAGAAAAGAGTCACTGTGATGATGTACTATCAGAGAAAAGAGTCACTGTGATGATGTACTATCAGAGAAAAGATTCATTGTGATGATGTACTATCAGAGAAAAGAGTCACTGTGATGATGTACTATCAGAGAAAAGGTTCATTGTGATGATGTACTATCAGAGAAAAGAGTCACTGTGGTGATGTACTATCAGAGAAAAGAGTCACTGTGATGATGTACTATCAGAGAAAAGAGTCACTGTGATGATGTACTATCAGAGAAAAGATTCATTGTGATGATGTACTATCAGAGAAAAGAGTCACTGCGATGATGTACTATCAGAGAAAAGAGTCACTGTGATGATGTACTATCAGAGAGAAGAGTCACTGTGATGATGTACTATCAGAGAAAAGAGTCACTGTGATGATGTACTATCAGAGAAAAGAGTCACTGTGATGATGTACTATCAGGGAAAAGAGTCACTGTGATGATGTACTATCAGAGAAAAGATTCATTGTGATGATGTACTATCAGAGAAAAGATTCATTGTGATGATGTACTATCAGAGAAAAGAGTCACTGTGATGATTTACTATCAGAGAAAAGAGTCACTGTGATGATGTACTATCAGAGAAAAGAGTCACTGTGATGATGTACTATCAGAGAAAAGAGTCACTGTGATGATGTACTATCAGAGAAAAGAGTCACTGTTATGATGTACTATCAGAGAAAAGAGTCACTGTGATGATGTACTATCAGAGAAAAGAGTCACTGTGATGATGTACTATCAGAGAAAAGAGTCACTGTGATGATGTACTATCAGAGAAAAGAGTCACTGTGATGATGTACTATCAGAGAAAAGAGTCACTGTGATGATGTACTATCAGAGAAAAGAGTCACTGTGATGATGTACTATCAGAGAAAAGAGTCACTGTGATGATGTACCATCAGAGAAAAGAGTCACTGTGATGATGTACTATCAGAGAAAAGAGTCACTGTGATGATGTACTATCAGAGAAAAGAGTCACTGTGATGATGTACTATCAGAGAAAAGAGTCACTGTGATGATGTACTATCAGAGAAAAGAGTCACTGTGATGATGTACCATCAGAGAAAAGAGTCACTGTGATGATGTACTATCAGAGAAAAGAGTCACTGTGATGATGTACCATCAGAGAAAAGAGTCACTGTGATGATGTACTATCAGAGAAAAGAGTCACTGTGATGATGTACCATCAGAGAAAAGAGTCACTGTGATGATGTACTATCAGAGAAAAGAGTCACTGTGATGATGTACTATCAGAGAAAAGAGTCACTGTGATGATGTACCATCAGAGAAAAGAGTCACTGTGATGATGTACTATCAGAGAAAAGAGTCACTGTGATGATGTACCATCAGAGAAAAGAGTCACTGTGATGATGTACTATCAGAGAAAAGAGTCACTGTGATGATGTACCATCAGAGAAAAGAGTCACTGTGATGATGTACTATCAGAGAAAAGAGTCACTGTGATGATGTACCATCAGAGAAAAGAGTCACTGTGATGATGTACTATCAGAGAAAAGAGTCACTGTGATGATGTACCATCAGAGAAAAGAGTCATTGTGAGTTTTCTCATTTTCTATTATTTTCAAATCTTACAAATTTGTCATCGTGTACTCAGACCAATTTTAGAATATCTCCAAACTTTACAATTAATAAAGTTTTCTGCTTGGAAATGTGAGATTAGTAAACAGTGAAATAGTTATCACAGACACTTTTCTCTGACTATAGTTAATTAAATATTGTAAAGCTTATTATTTTGCTAGTGTGTATGTTCTACCTATCTTTCGTATATATTGTGTGACATTGCAGTTCGTATGTACTATTGTTAGCTACTTTAAATGCTGCAAATGAATATTAATAGCTATATATAAACACACTTATAATGCAAGCTATAGTGTAAATTGGTATGTACGATATATTTCATTGTGATAGTATTATATTTTATAATTTCAAGTAATAACTAGTTACAATATTTGATTTACTTCAGTACATTTTATCACAGATTATCTAGTGAATATGCCTTTAAATAGTCCCATTGTTTCCACACTACTTTTCCTAGCGGCTTCGCATTATATCTTTCCAAACCTGTTCTTTACAATTAATTCATCGCTTGCGTGGGCGGGGTACACGACACGTACCCCCGGGGGTAAAGCCCCCCATTGTGAACACATTTTAAAGTGATAATTACTAATGGAGTAACATTTTGATTAATTAATTCACAACACTACAGACGCCCTCTTCAACATAGTGTAAAGGTGATAAATAAAACTGTAGTACGATTGCTTATGAATTATATATGTAGACTATTTGTTAGACTGGTAAATACTTTTTAAGGCCGTTTTTTACAAAACCGTTTTTTAGAAAAAACAATTGTTTTAATGTATCTTAAATAATGCATGCAATTTTACGGTGATTATATATAGACGAAAAACTTGGTTACAGTATCCCAATGTTACTCTCAGTATCCCTGTGTTCCTCACAGTATCCCAATGTTCCTCACAGTATCCCTTTGTTCCTCATAGTATCCCAATGTTCCTTACAGTATCCCTGTGTTCCTCACAGTATCACTGTGTTCCTTACTAGTATCCCTATGTTAATTACTGCATCTCTGTACCCCACTGCATCCCCGTATCCCCACTGTATCCCCGTATCCCCACTGCTCCCCCGTATCCCCACTGCATCTCAGTATTCCCACTGCTCCCAAGTATCCCCACTGCATCTCAGTATCCACACTGCTCCTCCGTATTCCCACTTCATCCCCGTATCCCCACTTCATCCCCGTATCCCCACTTCATCCCCGTACTCCCACTTCATCCCCGTATCCCCACTGCATCCCCACTACACACCATTCACTCAGTGTTTAGTATGCTCAGACGTTTTTGTGTTTGCTGCAGTGTTTGCTACTTTGTTTGACGATCAAACAAATATAGTTAGGCAGGTCTGTAGCTGCAAGGTCACTGGTTTGAATTCGAATGACAATGACAAACCACTTCGATAAAAAGAAACACCAATGAGTGTCATTGGAACATATAGTGTTAAGACCTCCCCCCCCCCTAGGGGCTCTATCTGCTTGATATTTGTCCTGAACTGTTGTAATTTGGTTAGTGTGCATTTGAATATTGGGGCGCTAGGGTTGTGTTCTTCAGATTTTTGTGTTAGGTAGACTCGTAGGCTTCATTTACTATCACCTCTTCATTTTCCTCTTAGATTTTGTGTTAGGTAGACTCGTAGGCTTCATTTACTATCACCTCTTCATTTTCCTCTTAGATTTTGTGTTAGGTAGACTTGTAGGCTTCATTTACTATCACCTCTTCATTTTCCTCTTAGATTTTGTGTTAGGTAGACTCGTAGGCTTCATTTACTAGCACCTCTTCATTTTCCTCTTAGATTTTGTGTTAGGTAAACTCGTAGGCTTCATTTACTAGCACCTCTTCATTTTCCTCTTAGATTTTGTGTTAGGTAGACTCGTAGGCTTCATTTACTAGCACCTCTTCATTTTCCTCTTAGATTTTGTGTTAGGTTGACTCGTAGGCTTCATTTACTAGCACCTCTTCATTTTCCTCTTAGATTTTGTGTTAGGTAGACTCGTAGGCTTCATTTACTATCACCTCTTCATTTTCCTCTTAGATTTTGTGTTAGGTAAACTCGTAGGCTTCATTTACTAGCACCTCTTCATTTTCCTCTTAGATTTTGTGTTAGGTAAACTCGTAGGCTTCATTTACTATCACCTCTTCATTTTCCTCTTAGATTTTGTGTTAGGTAGACTCATAGGCTTCATTTACTAGCACCTCTTCATTTTCCTCTTAGATTTTGTGTTAGGTAGACTCATAGGCTTCATTTGCTATCACCTCTTCATTTTCCTCTTCCATCTGTTTCCTCTTCCATTCTCTTTTTTTATTTTGCGGTATAGGAGTAGCTTTTCTGCATCCAAGAGCATTGCCACTGAATGGTGGTAGGTGACTTTGTTCATGAAACCACATTCCTCTCTGACTGCTTCTAGAGAGTCTTTTGTATTTTTAGAAAGTAGCATGACCTTTGTTCGCAATGATTATTAAATACAAAAAATATATAACAACATAGAAAATGTTACAGTGTTTATTAAAAAAATGTAACTTCAGATTTATCATTACTTACACAAATAAAAAGTTATAGTGGGGCCATAGAAGATTGAGAATCACCCCTCTCAATCTTCTATGGCCCCAACATAACTTCCCCTCTCAATCTTCTATGGCCCCACCATAACTTCCCCTCTCAATCTTCTATGGCCCACCATAACTTCCCCTCTCAATCTTCTATGGCCCCACCATAACTTCCCCTCTCAATCTTCTATTGCCCCACCATAACTTCCCCTCTCAATCTTCTATGGCCCCACCATAACTTCCCCTCTCAATCTTCTATGGCCCCACCATAATTTTCCCTCTCAATCTTCTATGGCCCCACCATAACTTCCCCTCTCAATCTTCTATGGCCCCACCATAATTTTCCCTCTCAATCTTCTATGGCCCCACCATAACTTCCCCTCTCAATCTTCTATGGCCCCACCATAATTTTCCCTCTCAATCTTCTATGGCCCCACCATAACTTCCCCTCTCAATCTTCTATGGCCCCACCATAACTTCCCCTCTGAATCTTATATGGCCCCACCATACTTCCCCTCTGAATCTTCTATGGCCCCACCATAACTTCCCCTCTCAATCTTCTAATGGCCCCACCATAACTTCCCCTCTCAATCTTCTATGGCCCCACCATAACTTCCCCTCTCAATCTTCTATGGCCCCACCATAACTTCCCCTCTCAATCTTCTATGGCCCCACCATAACTTTAGCGTGTCATGTTTACGTTAGTTTTGAATATAAAGTCATCTGGTTTTAATGACAAGTAATTTCAGTTTAAGTGTAGCTACTGTAAGTAATTAAATATAGGATTTTTATATGATTGATTTTCATTAAAAAACAATTATTGTCAAAAATATAATTTAAAAATATTTAATTTACTTTTTGAAATAACCGAATTTTTATGCATTTTTCATAATGATTTAATTCTAATTTTTAGAATTTAGAAGAAACATTTTGATCATTTAAATAATTTTGAATGCTTAATAACGGGAATATCCCATTATTTTCACTATTCATTAATAAACTAGTGTAGTATCCGTCAAGAATGACTGACTATAAAGTATTCCCATTTTGAAAATTATCCGAATAAAATAATCAGTATTTTTGAAAAAAATTCGAATTTTGTTTCTTATCCAGATTTTTTATCTGGGTTTAAAAAAAATTCTGATTTTTTTTTTCCATTATCGTTTTTTGAAATTCGAAGTACTTTTCGATATATGACGAAAATCAGAAAATGAAAAATAAAATTCTACGCTGGTTATCATTTTCAGTCACGAAAATAAATGACAAATTTTATAACTTTGGCACGATTGAAAATATAATAATCAATTTTGTTATTTATATTGACTGGTCGAAATATTAATAAATATTCGAAATAAATGATATTTAAAATACTTATAATCAAATTATTAAGAATTTCAACGAACATAATTATATTAATTTAAATCAATGTAATATCAGCTGCTATGGTGATTTTATTTTTTCTAATTCAAGCATTGAACTGATCGATGTAGCTAATTATTTTAATTATTCTTAATGCGATTATTTGAATAATGTTTGTAATTTGTAGTTATTTATACAGCTATCTTATATACTAATTTATGATTTATATGACAGCGTTCTACACAAATTGATGACGTCACGGGACGGAAAATTACTCTTCACTGGTACCTAATTCTTAATGTGTATGAAAAAACACAATAAGTAATGTACTTAAATACTAAAAAAATATATTAATATATGCACGTTACCGTGCATTTTGCACGGGTAATTTATTATTTATTTAATTATTTTGATAAAAAAATCACCTGGATTTTATTTTTATCCGTTTTTTCTTTAAATCCGAATTTTTCTGTTATTCGGCTATTCGATTTTTTGAATCTGCGCTTATTTTGATTTCTGTTATCTTTTCAATTCTTTTATTTATGGAATTGTATCATATTCGAAATAGTAAATGGTTTCAATTTTTAGTATATATGGTGGCAGTTATTTTATTTTTTCTTGCTATGAAACCTAGTACCTACCTCACTGTGTAGTTATTTATACCTAGTCCGAATAACTAGTAAACTAGTACCTCACTGTGTAGTTATTTATACCTAGTCCGAATAACTAGTAAACTAGTACCTCACTGTGTAGTTATTTATACCTAGTCCGAATAACTAGTAAACTAGTACCTCACTGTGTAGTTATTTATACCTAGTCCGAATAACTAGTAAACTAGTACCTCACTGTGTAGTTTTTTATACCTAGTCCGAATAACTAGTAAACTAGTACCTCACTGTGTAGTTATTTATACCTAGTCCGAATAACTAGTAAACTAGTACCTCACTGTGTAGTTTTTTATACCTAGTCCGAATAACTAGTAAACTAGTACCTCACTGTGCAGTTATTTATACCTAGTCCGAATAACTAGTAAACTAGTACCTCACTGTGTAGTTTTTTATACCTAGTCCGAATAACTAGTAAACTAGTACCTCACTGTGTAGTTTTTTATACCTAGTCCGAATAACTAGTAAACTAGTACCTCACTGTGTAGTTATTTATACCTAGTCCGAATAACTAGTAAACTAGTACCTCACTGTGTAGTTATTTATACCTAGTCCGAATAACTAGTAAACTAGTACCTCACTGTGTAGTTATTTATACCTAGTCCGAATAACTAGTAAACTAGTACCTCACTGTGTAGTTATTTATACCTAGTCCGAATAACTAGTAAACTAGTACCTCACTGTGTAGTTTTTTATACCTAGTCCGAATAACTAGTAAACTAGTACCTCACTGTGTAGTTATTTATACCTAGTCCGAATAACTAGTAAACTAGTACCTCACTGTGTAGTTTTTTATACCTAGTCCGAATAACTAGTAAACTAGTACCTCACTGTGTAGTTATTTATACCTAGTCCGAATAACTAGTAAACTAGTACCTCACTGTGTAGTTATTTATACCTAGTCCGAATAACTAGTAAACTAGTACCTCACTGTGTAGTTTTTTATACCTAGTCCGAATAACTGTAGAATACGATAGCTCTTCCATTTTTAGTTTTTAAAATAGTCTTAATGTCGACTTTCACAAATTTTTTTAAAATTTTCTATTTAAAATAAAAATATTCGATTTGATTGTTTTTATATTTCTTCTATTTTATGTATTCTGCAGCACAATAATTTGTATATTATAAATGATACTGCAAACTGCATGTAAGATAATACTCTGTAATATATACTCTATCTATCTATTTATTTAGATAACTGTAACCAAAGCAAATACACAGTGTATATCATCTCGAGTATACACTGATGTTCTTAGCAGACTTCATTAAATTAACTTATTCTTTACTAAATCATTGAAATAAATAAATTGGTAGGTATATTATATTTTTCACTAATTAATTATATTGTTTATATTCAGTGATTTTTATATAACAAAATTATTTGTGTAACTAAATTTAAAATTATTTAAATAATATTTGATCACTTTTCTACTAACTAGTCTGCTTCATAGAAAGCTATACAGTTATACCATTGAAAAAGTTATATTGTAAATAGTTATTCACTGTATATAGTTACTCTTAAGACCTGAACAACAAGAAAAAACATATCACAAAACTGATGAATTCTTTCAATTCTTTAAAAAAGCTTCTCTACTTCAAAATAACTGTTTGTTTTATGAATAATTTAATTTATTGTTTTCAATTTCAACAAACCTCAAAAGGAATATTTAGACAGTGTTTGTTCCACTAGCGCCCCCTGTAGTTGTTCCCTGCCATGCATAGTCATGAATATTTGCGTTAGGTACAGCCTGGATAAGGACACGACATGACAGGTGTGGCGAGTGGAGGTACCTTGTAAGGATAACCTGCCAACAGGTGCTCTGTCTTCTTCTAGACACCTACCGTAGTAGTAACCTGTCATCTCAGAATCGTTGTGTCACATCAAAATTGATTTAATTAATGTTAAAATGAATAGAGAAATCATTCTGGAAAAAATACATTTTGTGAGGATTGAGTCTATACATTAGCAAAGAAGCAATGTAATGTGAATGGAGAAATTGGATGAATTTATGCAGAAGTCAATATATATAATTAAAATGTTATTATAGAGTTAGTATATTTAGTTAGGAAGAATTTAGTTAGGCAATTCCTTTAATCAGAAAATCAAGAAATCTAAGCAATAGAATTGTTTGCTGCAATTTGCCGTCTTAGCCGACCGTGTTTAGTACCAACGCCCAGAAAAGCTTTTCTTGGTGTTCCTAACGGTGCTAGATCTAAATTATTACCATGAGTCTGCGAAGTGGTGAGCAATTAACATACTACCCTGTAATTAAAGTCATGAAACACACTCTGAGACCTTATATAAGAGTGTGACCCACTCTCTTCCCATGAACAACCACCTAGCTATCTAGAGAAGGTGAGTGCAGTTACTCATACTTTGAAGAGCATTGAACAAGTTGTAATGGTGATTTAGTGAGTGGTTTGTATGTAGGTGAAGAGGACTCAATAGAGACTTTGTTCAGAGTCGTGAGAAGCCAATATTAGATTGACAAACAAACGTCTCAGCTATGCACTGTGACTTGATAAACCTAACCTAGCACGTCCTGAGAAATGTTAACTCTATCCTCACTTACAAAGTCATACAAACTGCTATTTGGATTGACTTAGCTGACAGAATTTAGTATTTAGTCAATAATGTAGTTACATTTCTAAAAAAAACTATTAAGAAAAAAGTAGTTAGAGCACAATTTGGTTTTTAATCAGATTGTCAAAGAAATTCGAAGACTCATTTGAAGGCAACTCTACTATCGATTTGAAATTTTCATAGGTCCTTTTAATGTGTTTTAATGCATTCTACAACTACTGCTTTTAACATAAAGAATCAGAATGCTTAGTAAGTAAAAGAAAAGTCAGTTGGTTATTTTTCAAATAACTGTATCCCATAGCCGTTACCTAGGGACTCGTGTGAATGACTTTACTGTTTACACTAGCACGGGAGGTGGCGCTTATGGAGACTCAAATGAATTGTCATTGGTGTACTGACCAAGGAGTTGCATTTGTCTTCTTACCCATTATTTCTATTTTCGTCTGATGAATCATCAACTAAATGATATACAATCTCAATTTCTACAAAGTAACTAAGCTAGGCTACCTACACTTTAAGGATGAAAAATTTAAACTGTGATAAAATTTGCCTTTTATTGCAGTGAATAATTATTTCAGTTTATTTCACTTACTCATCTTTTCAAAATATGAAATTATTGTTTGGCGATTTCTTTGTAATGATTAAAATATTTAATAATTACAAATAGATTCGAAAAATTTAACATCCGTAATTGAACTTTATTTCACCTACCTACCTAAATTAAACTAAACTATTTTAGTGTTGTGGCATACCTAACCACGTATATTATTATTCTCACAGATTACAAATTTTGAAGACATCTCATTTATGAATGATTCATTATACAAATTAGTTAATTGTAGTTATATAGTCTTGTAAGTAGAATTTCAAACAAAAATAATATTGTAATAATTTATAATATTTTTGTATAAACTAGGTATGAATTCAATTTAGGAATCAGCCTATATAGTTGGTACCTATCTACTTATCATGTATTGAATGATGTGTTCTCCCTTTGTATCATGTTTCTATTTATTCATTAAATGTATATCCTATTGCATTTAATCTTTATCACTCTCATTGTCAATGTGAACTAAAACTGCTAAATTGTTATTCCCAGTCACACCCTAATTCGTGCCTAGGCAACAATCGCCATATTTTTCCCGTCTGGAGTCAATCACCGTTTGTTTTTACTTCACGAATGCCTTTTTATTTATTCCTCAGACAAGGAAAATCTAGACATGTTAAATGGGAACAAATTTATTTACTTTTATGATTGAATTGATAGATCGTTGAATAAAATATAATTATTATGCTTTTAACTTTTAGTTGCACCTCAGTGCCATGTTTGGTAAGATGGCATGGGGTGTAGGTCATAAGCCACCCCGGTCAAGTGCCCCCCCCCCGGTCATGACCCCCCCAGTCAAGAGCCCCCCCGGTCATGAGCCCCCCTAGGTCATGAGCCCCCCTAGGTCATAAGCACCCCCGGTCATGAGCCGCCCCGGTCACGAGCCCCCCTGTTTTTAAATCCTTGTTTACCTATATTATTAAATCCTTATTGACATTTTTGTAGTTCATTACTGATTAGACATAAAATATATGTATATCGGGGGGCGTGCCGCCTCCCCAACCCCCCTGCTAGGTCATTAAACAATCATGAAGTGTGCAGTACAACAAACTAGCGGATACAACAAACTACATTAGCAACTCTCAGTTATTTCTATCTAAGTAGTTCTTCATTTGTTTAACTAGGTAAATAAGGATTAAAAAACAGGGACGAGGGCTCGTGACCGGGGGAGCTTATAACCTAGGGGGGCTCGTGACCGGGGGGGGGGGCTCATGACCGGGAGGGCTCTTGACTGGGGGGGCTCATGACCGGGAGGGCTCTTGACCGTACCCCGATGGCAAGAAGTATGCCGAAAGAGTGGAAAATAGTTTTCAATCGCCAAATTAGTCTTTGAGAAAATTAATGGTAAATTAAAATTTCGTTAAGTAATTCAAGAAAATTTAGATTTCTACCTACAATTGTGTTGAAATTACTGATCATGCCCTATAATTCATTGCGAATTAATCATTTCGAATGCGGAACACCTACTTCATCGACAATAATATTTACTGAATAAGTGACCTTTTTCTCATCAGACCTAATATATGCGGCTCTCGGGCAAGAAATTTTTGCTGTCCCGGATGGTCTCAAAAAGATAACACAAGACTTTGTATTATACGTGAGTACCTAATAAAGTTTAACAAATTAGTTTGAAAGATTTAGTATGATACGTGAATACCTTGTACTTAAAAGTTTTTGGTATCATATGTGAGTTTCTAAGTTAACTATTTATTCAGAGAGACTTTGGGTCATTGACATGAGCATAGAATAGATTAATGGGCCTCACCAGATTCGGGGGAAAATGAGTTTATTCCATAATATAATCGAACTAAGGTCTAGGATCATTAATCTTATAATAAAATTTGGTTCAGTGAATTTTTTATTCACTTTTAATGATTTGATACTCTATGTGCAACAATAGTACGAAACTCTAGTATGACTCTGAAGAAAAAGATTGTGCACGCTATGTTTTAATTTCAAACTTTATCTAAGAGTTCAATTTAGTTGTTCAAGATATTAATACTTTTTTCTTTTTCAGCGGTTTGTCAGAGAAATTGCGGCACCTCCGGTAGATGCGTGCGGCCAAACCTTTGCATCTGCGAAGGTGGTTTCATCTCCCCCGCCTGTGCAGGGGGAAGGAGATTCTCAAGCTTCTTTGGAAATAACGGGGGAGGTGGTGGGGGCATTTACGGAGGTGGTGGTGGAACGAATGGAGGGTCAACTATTACAGGAGGAGGTGGTACATTTGGTGGCGGAGGAAGTGGTACAATTGATGGAGGTGGAAGTGGAGGAAACGGTGGTTATGGTGGAAATGGAGGAGGACTAGGTGGAAATGGAGGGGGACTTGGGGGAAATGGTGGAGGATTTGGCGGGAATGGAGGAGTTGGTGGTAATGGGGGAGGACCAGGTGGAAATGGAGGAGGATTCGGCGGGAATGGGGGAGGACAAGGTGGGAATGGAGGTGGACAAGGAGGGAATGGTGGTGGCCCTAGTGGAAATGGAGGTGGCCTCGGAGGAAATGGAGGAAATCTTATAGGTGGTGGTGGATCAACAGGAGGTGGAGGTGGAAACATTGGAGGTGGTGGTGATAATGGTGGATATGGTAGACCAGGTAAATGATCTTCTATCGCCATTTCATTTACTATTTTAAATAAATACAATAACTTTGGTACTGCCATTATATTCTTAAACAATTTTATTGTTTTCAGTTTGCAGAGAACCATGCCTGAATGGAGGAAGATGCGTGGGCCCTGACAGGTGTACTTGTGTCTATGGATTTACTGGAAAAAGATGTGAAGCAGGTGATTATTCACTAAATTCAAACAAATATAGATATCCATCAGTATTTTTGAAAAATCAACTAGAAAAATTATCATTAACGATTTTTTTTCAGACTACAGGACCGGACCCTGCTTCTCTAAAGTCTTCCACAATATGTGTCAAGGACAGTTACCGGGGGTTGCTTGCACCAAGCAGCTCTGCTGTGCCACCATTGGTAAGGCTTGGGGACATCCCTGTGAACACTGTCCGGACAGACTGCCTTGCCAGAAGGGACACCTAAAGAACATTCACAGTGGCCAGTGTGTCGGTAAGTACATCTTAGTAGAGAAAGATATTATTGCTTCGACCCGCTAGGAACGCAGCCTAAGAACACCCCCTGATTGTTGTTGTTGGGGATTTTGCGAGACTATTCACTACTCTTTCAATAGTCAACCGATTTGATTGAAACAAACTTTAAATGATAGCCTGACTTATTTGCTACACTTTCTAGAGAATAAAAATTCAAAATAATAATTTTAAAGGTCAAAATTTGATAAAATATAATCGTATGGACTTGTAATTTTTTCCGATTTTGTCACTAAAATTGCTTATTCTTCTTCAATAATGAATCGATTTGGTTGAAACAAGCTTTTAGACTGGTGTATTTACTACAATTTCTAGAGAATAGAATTTCGAAAAATTAAATTTTAATGGTCAAAAATTAGAATTCTGTAAGGACTTGGAATCTTTTCTGATGGTAGCACTAAAATTACTTCTCCTTCAATAATGATTCGATTTACTTGAAATAAGCCTTAATTGGTAGCCTGATGTATTTGCAAAAAATTCTATAAAGTAGAATATTTAAAATTTAATTATTAATACTCTAAATATTTAATTTTATATGGACTTGTTCATTCTTCTTCTTCTTGGATTAGGTAGTGATTTTTCGTGGTTGGGAAGAGATTAAGGATTGATTAGGAAGTGTGCAACTCTCTGGTTTGGGTGCAACGTTCTCTGGTTTGGGTGCAACTTTCTCTGGTTTGGGTGCAACTTTCTCTGGTTTGGGTGCAACTTTCTCTGGTTTGGGTGCAACTTTCTCTGGTTTGGGTGCAACTTTCTCTGGTTTGGGTGCTGTCCTCAGGATGGGTGCAAGAGTGTTATTATAGCTCGGATTTGATAATTTACTATTGTAAATTTGCCGCCAAACCTGAGTTGCCAAATATTCGATTGTTTGTATTATTTTTGAAGACATGTAAATGAATTACCATGTTGGAGCATTAATATTTGTTATTTATTGCTGTGATCCGCTAGGAGCGTAGCCAGCCTAAAAACACCCTCTGATTGATATTGTTTGTGGATTTTGGGAAAATCGTTACTATTTCAATATTGAACAGATTTGAGTGAAACAAACTGTAAGTGGTAGTAGCTATGGCTTATTCGCTTTAAATATAAAAATTTGATAGAAAAATATTTACGTATAGATTTGTAATTTCATTCGATACTGACGCTAAAGTTACTTCTCTTTCTATAAATCTATTTTCTCGAAAATAGCTGTAATAGGTAACCCGTGCATTCACTAATATTTGTAGTAGGCAGAATTTTGCTAGTATAATCCTCATACAATAGTCAATAATTAAAATTCTGTGAGGACTTGTTTTTCACTTGCTGGCACATATTAAAGTTAGTTCTTTATCTTCTATAATGAACTGATTAGATTGAAACAAATTTCTAATGGTAGCTTTACTAGATTTATATGATCACTTCAGAGGGTAGGAAAGTAAATGACGAAATTTTCATTGACTGCGTGATTTTTCTGTGCCCCTGACAAATTGCCATTGTCGCAGCTCTCCCCGGGGAGTATCACCCGGGGTGTTATATCTTGTTAGATTAGAACTTCTAATAAATTAATAAATATCTAATAAATAAATAGCCCGCAGTACACACTATTCTTGTTCTTTGACATGTAATAACGTAATTAGAACCCTAATTAGAAGTAGAATGGACACAGTATCACCTTACCGCATTGAACGAGTTAGGTTACAGTTCACCAGGTGAAACTACACCGTATTCTAAAATATAAAGATCTATACGACGAATCTATTTTTTACTTTCGATATTGAAGTCTTTTTGAATATAAACATTATTCAATGAGATACTATTGTTCCCATCCCTTTCCTTTCCTCTTTCAGACATCAACGAATGTGAGGCAATTCCAGGTCTTTGTGAAGGAGGCGAGTGCATCAACAGTGAAGGCTCCTTCACATGTCGATGTCCTGAAGGACAGGCTAGAAATGTCGATACGAATGCCTGTGAAGATCGTAACGAATGCGAGGACGATGGCGTTTGCGACAACGGACGATGCGTTAACACCAACGGGGGATTCTACTGCAGTTGTAACAGGGGATATATTCCCAGTCCCGATAGAAAGTATTGTATAGGTAAGACTATTTTATCTTAACATTACATGGTTATTTAATTAACTCAGTCAAGTATTGAGGCATTGGTACATCAATTGGTGTGAATAAAATAATTAGTAAAGGTTAAATCAATTGTAAATCAAAAATACATCCTCATTACCGCTATTACCCCTCACTACCGGTATTACCCCTCATTACCGGTAGTATCCCTCATTACCGGTATTACCCCTCATTACCGGTATTACCCCTCATTACCGGTATTACCTCTCATTACCGATATTACCTCTCATTACCGGTATTACCACTCATTACCGGTATTACTCCTCATTACCGGTATTACATATCATTACCGGTATTATTCCTCATTACCGGTAGCTATTATCCCTCACTACCGCTATTACTCCTCATTACCGGTATTACCCCTCATTATCGGTATTACCCCTCATTACCGGTGTTACCCCTCATTACAGGTGTTATCCCTCATTACTGGTATTACCCCTCATTACCGGTATTATCCCTTATTACCGGTATTATCCCTCATTACTGGTATTATCCCTCACTACCGCTATTACTCCTCATTATCGGTATTACTCCTCATTACCGGTATTACCTCTCATTACCGGTGTTATCCCTCATTACCGGTGTTATCCCTCATTACTGGTGTTATCCCTCATTACTGGTATTACCCCTCATTACAGGTATTATCCCTCATTACTGGTATTATCCCTCACTACCGCTATTACTCCTCATTACCGGTATTATCCCTCATTACCGGTATTACCCCTTATTACCGGTGTTATCCCTCATTACTGGTATTATCCCTCATTACTGGTATTAACCCTCATTACCGGTATTACTCCTCATTACCGCTATTTCCTCTCATTACCGGTATTACCCCTCATTATTGGTATTAACCCTCATTACCGGTATTACCCCTCATTTCCGGTATCACCCCTCATTACCGCTATTACCCCTCATTACTGCTATTACCACTCATTACCGGTAATACCCCTCATTACCGGTAATACCCCTCATTACCGCTATTACCCCTCATTACTGCTATTACCCCTCATTACCGCTATTACCACCAGATGCTCGTCAGGGCAACTGCTTCACAGCCATCAGTTCTTCTGGTCGTTGTCAGAGGCCCCTACCAGTCACTCTTACCAGACAGGCCTGTTGCTGTGGCAAGAATATGGGCAAGGCCTGGGGAATGAGAAGCAATGACTGTCAGCAGTGCCCCATGATAGGGGAAGGTGGGGATGTGCAAAATTATACTCTCAATAGAGGCTACGGTACGAATTATTGGTTTGTTCCACATCTTCGGTCATATAATGACGATATAATAATTATTATATCATTTTTTCTTATTAGACTGAAAATGTGGAACAGTTCTATAACTCGGAATTTATCGTAGCTATTAGTAAATATATTTCAATAACCTATTTTTATAGTGCATCACATGTCAAATATAATGTAACTATATTATCAGCTAGTTCATTACACAATCAAAGTATATTACTCACATTAAGTAATTCACTCTAGTATAGACTCAATGCCTTCTTTATTGCCAACAAACACGTGACAAATAAACCTCTCCACCCCCCACTTCAACCCCCCATCTCTAACCCACCCCCCTGTCCCCCCCAGTGGAGTACCAGAAGCTGTGCACTGCAGGGGGGTTGATAGGGATGCCCCCCGTAGACGAGTGCTCCCTCATGCCCGATATTTGCGGGGAAGGCGTTTGCGTGGACACTGACGATGGCTACGACTGTGAGTGTTTCAACGGGTACACCAACACCGGGGGATCGGAGAAATGTTACGGTGAGGGAAACAATATGTTGTTATAGGTCAATGTTGTTATAGGTCAATGTTGTTATAGGTCAATGTTGTTATAGGTCAATGTTGTTATAGGTCAATGTTGTTATAGGTCAATGTTGTTATAGGTCAATGTTGTTATAGGTCAATGTTGTTATAGGTCAATGTTGTTATAGGTCAATGTTGTTATAGGTCAATGTTGTTATAGGTCAATGTTGTTATAGGTCAATGTTGCTATAGGTCAATGTTGTTATAGGTCAATGTTGTTATAGGTCAATGTTGTTATAGGTCAATGTTGTTATAGGTCAATGTTGTTATAGGTCAATGTTGTTATAGGTCAATGTTACATAAATACCTATTGTACGTACGCGCGTATATACAATAGGTATCGATACCATTTCATTTAGTTTCGTTTATTATAATTTCGGGATCTATAGTTTTTAGAGCATATTGTCCCAGCCCTAGTCATGAACCCTCTGCAATTACGCGAGTTTCAAAGACATCCCTCAGTCGTTCCTTGACAACAACTGTCCCAACATCCACCAAACCCTATCAAGCTTTTCTCCATAAATACGAAGTATTTCCGAAATTACATCCTAATTTTCGAAGATAAAATCTACGTTCACGTATTATTGACCACTCTGGAGAAAAACTATTAATGGTATATAACGAACAGACTATGTGGTTATAGCTGGCATGAATTTGCATTAGCCGAAAAAAACCACACGAAGATACGGTGGTTTTTGTTAAAGTTACGGCAATTTAAATTATGTACCCGCTATTTTTTGACTCGCACTGTATTGGGGAAGGGGTTGCCCCTCTAGCTGCCAGGTCATTAAACAACCATGAAGTGTGCAGTACAGCAAACTAGCAGACACAAAAAACTACATTACAGTTTCATAAAAATCTATAATGTTTGTATGATTTAATTGATACAACTCCTATTGTACTGAGACAGCGACTGAGAACACTAACTTATCTACACGTAGGATAACAATTGCTATTGTATATACTCGCGTACGTACAATATTTACCTACCTAATGGTATTGTCTACTTGTCAATGTTATTAATTAATAATATCATTTAATCATTTGATTAGCCATTTCAGTTAAATGATTAGTTGATTAATAGTTATTAATTGTTGCTAATTTTCATCGATCACTTGATTTGAAATTGTTTTAATAGTATATAAAGTGCACAGTTAAGGAGTAAAACAACTGTTGGTAGTTTTATAGTGCACAGGTAAGGGGTAAAACAACTGTGGTAGTTTTATAGTGCACAGGTAAGGGGTAAAACAACTGTGGTAGTTTTATAGTGCACAGGTAAGGGGTAAAACAACTGTGGTAGTTTTATAGTGCACAGGTAAGGGGTAAAACAACTGTGGTAGTTTTATAGTGCACAGGTAAGGGGTAAAACAACTGTGGTAGTTTTATAGTGCATATATGTAAGGGGTAAAACAACTGTTGGTAGTTTTATAGTGCACAGGGAAGGGGTAAAACAACTGTGGTAGTTTTATAGTTCACAGTAAATAAAAGGTTTAATCACACCCCCCCCCCCGCCAGATCTTAACGAGTGTCTGCAAGGTGCCTGTGTGGGGGGAAGGTGCGTCAACACCCGGGGGAGTTTCACCTGCCAGTGTCCTACCGGATTCGACCTCAGTTCTGACGGCAAAAACTGTATTGGTGAGTACTGGTAACTGCATTGGTGAGTACTGGTAACTGCATTGGTGAGTACTGGTAACTGCATTGGTGAGTACTGGTAACTGCATTGGTGAGTACTGATAACTGCATTGGTGAGTACTGGTAACTGCATTGGTGAGTACTGGTAACTGCATTGGTGAGTACTGGTAACTGCATTGGTGAGTACTGGTAACTGCATTGGTGAGTACTGGTAACTGCATTGGTGAGTACTGGTAACTGCATTGGTGAGTACTGGTAACTGCATTGGTGAGTACTGGTAACTGCATTGGTGAGTACTGGTAACTGCATTGGTGAGTACTGGTAACTGCATTGGTGAGTACTGGTAACTGCATTGGTGAGTACTGATAACTGCATTGGTGAGTACTGGTAACTGCATTGGTGAGTACTGATAACTGCATTGGTGAGTACTGGTAACTGCATTGGTGAGTACTGGTAACTGCATTGGTGAGTACTGGTAACTGCATTGGTGAGTACTGGTAACTGCATTGGTGAGTACCGATAACTGCATTGGTGAGTACTAACTTGCCTTTATGAAACATAGGAAGTCACACTAACTGATCATCGTTTCGAAAAGATGATCAGTTAGTGTGTCCTATTGCCTCTTGTATATTTACCGTATAATTATTATCCATGGAATTATTCATTTGTCACTAACTAATTCAGACTGCTGGTACTTTTCGTCTTCAAACTATCTGTTTATTCAGAATTAATTAAATCCTCACTTTATTCGTACAAAAAATATTTTAAATATTATTGATGAATATTTTACGAATCGCGAAAAAATTCTAAAATATTTCTTATTTCCAGTTACTGATAGTTACCCATTAAAATAATAATATACCCATTAAATTAACATCAAAGGATCAATAATAACATTAGTCATTTCTCCTGTTCGTAGATCATGACGAGTGCTCGGAGACAGGCATGTGCAACAATGGTGTCTGTACGAACATGGACGGTTCGTTCAAGTGCGTGTGTAACTCAGGTTACGTTCTATCACCATCTGGCTTCGCTTGTATAGGTGAGACTATAGAACAGGTATAATTAATTAGTGGTAATTAATTTATGCCATTATTAACCATTTAATAGAGGATTGTTCACATTGTCCATTTTTTTTTCTGTAATTTTTATTAATAAATTTTGATTGAAGTCATTTAAATATTTATTTTTTAAAACATATTTCAATTATTTTCATTGGTACACAATTTAAATAATTTTAACATATTTTTCCTATTAGTTATATAGAATCTCTTTAAAGTCATATTATTTACGTATATTATTAATTAATTGTACATCCCTAGTGGAATATTATTTGTATTGACTGTAAATAGATATTGTATGAATGTTCTTCACCGTAAGAGTTCATCCCTAGTGGAATATTATTTGTATTGACTGTAAATAGATATTGTATGAATGTTCTTCACCGTGAGAGTTCATCCCTAGTGGAATATTATTTGTATTGACTGTAAATAGATTTTGTATGAATGTTCTTCACCGTAAGAGTTCATCCCTAGTGGAATATTATTTGTATCTTCTTGGAGCTAAGAATCAATTTGCTATCCAGTAATTTTATCATAAAATATATTTAAATGTTATTTTATAAAATTTACACAAAAAAAACTGAAACTTGGATTTAATTTTTTTTTCAGATATAAACGAATGTGCGGATAATTCCCGTATTTGTCTGGCCGGTATTTGCGAGAATCTCGACGGCAGTTACCGATGCGTTTGCGATGACGGTTACACCCACGCTACGGACGGCTCGTTCTGTACCGATAATGACGAGTGCTCGGAGACAGGAATGTGCGAACATGGCTCGTGCGTCAACATGGATGGTTCGTTCAAGTGCGTTTGCTATCCCGGATACGAACTTTCACCCGATGGAAAAACTTGCGTTGGTGAGTTCTACAATTGATGAATATTAAATGTTTTTTGTTAATAACTGCACTTTAAATGTTATATATAGAAACTTATTATTTTAAGTGTTATTATTAGGAAATAAAATTTTAGCAGTGTACCATATAAGGTACACTGAGCACTCGAAAAATAACACCATTATATTTTCAGATCGAGATGAGTGTATCGTCAACCCATGCCGAAACGGTCAGTGCGTAAACACCCCTGGTAGTTACCGATGTCAGTGTTCACCAGGGTTCACACTGGGTGCTGACGGGTCCTCGTGTTTGGGTCAGTGAACAACTTACACTGAAGTAAAATAAACATTTTGTCTGTAATTGTTTATTTTATGCATCATGGCAAATATTTTATTCAATTTTAATTGACATTTATTAGATAAGTTATTTATAATAAGAATATTTAATTGATGTAAGAAGTAAGAATATTTAATTAATTTTTTTAATTTTTCGTAATATTTTTTTTCTTTTTTTTATATATCATATTAATATTTAATATTGTTTTTTCTCTTCCGGTTTCAAACTAAAAAAATTTGAATGACTTTTTCTACTTAATTTTTAAAATTATTTTTTTTACTTAATTTAAAAAAAAAAATTTCCTACTTAATTTTTTAGATTATTTTCTATAATATTACTATTTAACAATTGGTATTTCTTTACTCTCTAACAGACACGAAGATGGACTACTGTTACGCAGTCTACAGAGAGGGCCAATGCTCAAACCCCTCTACCACCCCCACCACCAAGAGTGCCTGCTGTTGCTGCTCAGTGGTGGTGGGTCTTCCCATGGGATGGGGAACACCCTGCCAGTCTTGCCCCTCTGCCGGAACTACAGAATTCTCCCAGTTGTGTCCCCATGGACCTGGTATCACCCACGAAGGAGATGGTAAGTTATATCTCTAGCCCCCCGAACTGTTGTAATTTGGATTATTGGCCATTATTTTTTTACTTTCCCCTAAATTTTTTTTTGTTTGACCATTACAATGTAGTACCATAGCTGGAACATCATTATTCTTCTTTTTGTATGGCATTGATTGCAGGTTTGTTTTCATTTCGTTTAATCCCTTCCTTTCTTTTTATTATAATCAATAATTTTTATTAATAATATGCACAAAATGGGCCTAACTGTTGTTGATTTGAAACAGATTTTTATTGTGTATTAAGCCATTTATTTCATTATCTCTGAAATGTTCTTTTCTCCATAAAATCGCATCATTGTTCATTCATTGGTAAGTGACTACATTCAGAGAGTAGCTTTTCTGCATTCATGAGCATTGTCACCGACTGATGGTATGTGACTTTGTTCATGGAGCCACTTTCCTTTCTGACTGCTCCATCAAATCCCTTGTACTTGATATTTTTCGGACGATATCGTTATGACTCTCTGTTTAGAATTCGAATCTTTCAGTTTTCCTGTCAATTCTATTTAAAGTTAACATTTACTATAAAATAAAACATTTCTCCCAATTTTCAGATATCAACGAATGTGCCCAAAACCCAGCCATTTGCCGAAATGGAGCCTGTGAGAACCTGAAAGGTGGCTACAGGTGCATTTGCAACCCTGGTTACATGGTGGATGACAGTGGTAGATTCTGTAACGACATCAACGAGTGTGCCATCAATAACCTGCTTTGTGATGGTGGACAGGTGAGAAGAGTCACTAAAGGGTCGTACACACGTAGGGTTTTTATAGTCTTTCCACCAGGCTTTTTGCTATGCTCCTCCTACTTTTCCCACCAGACTTTTTGCTAAGCCCCTCCTACCTTTTCCACCACACTTTTTGCTAAGCTCCTTCTACCTTTTCCACCAGACTTCTTGCTAAGCTCCTCCTACTTTTTCCACCAGACTTTTTGCTAAGCTCCACCTACTTTTTCCACCAGACTTTTTGCTAAGCTCCACCTACTTTTTCCACCACACTTTTTGCTAAGCTCCTTCTACCTTTTCCACCAGACTTCTTGCTAAGCTCCTCCTACTTTTTCCACCAGACTTTTTGCTAAGCTCCACCTACTTTTTCCACCAGACTTTTTGCTAAGCTCCTCCTACTTTTTCCACCAGACTTTTGAATCATTTAATAAAAAACGATAAAATTATTATTTATTTTTATTGGTATCCATGATACCTGCAGGTATCATGCAAAATAGTCAATTTATGCGATGACTATTCGTGTTTTGGCGCTGTCTCTTTCCATTTACTATCATTTTATAATGAGTGGTAATAATCATAGCTACTTTTAATAACATCAATTAAAATTTAAACATTCTTCATTCTTTCAAAGTTCCAAATATTTGACTTTTATGTTTTCAATTTCATGACACAATCGTTAGAACTTTATAATTTGGACTGTCCCTTTAAGATACTCGCTATATTTTCCAGTGCCGCAACACTCCTGGCAGCTTCCAGTGCATCTGTCCCTCTGGCACCCAACTGAACCAAGGCTCCCATATTTGTGAGGACGTGGACGAGTGCGTAGAGTTGGGACCTGAGATTTGCGTGGGGGGCGTTTGCGTTAACGTCATCGGGTCCTATCGCTGTGAATGTGATCCTGGAACCATCTTAGACTCCACTGGAAGGTTCTGCATTGGTGAGAGGATAGTGGACCATTTTATATACTAACAGTTGATTTATTGAAATGTATATAGGGAAAAGAGCTATTTCATATTTAATAAAACTCTTTCTCAGTTTTTCATTTATTATTTTTCATTTTTCAATTGTATAACTTGTATTAAATATTTATTTCTTCCCTAGATAACAGAAGAGGGTCCTGTTGGACTAAAGTTAACAACGGACGATGTGAGAACAATATTCCCAGTCTAACACTCAAATCAGAATGTTGTTGCACTGTCGGCAAAGCCTGGGGTTCACCCTGTGAGATCTGCAATCCTTCCGACTGCTCCTGTCCAATCGGATACGCCAAAGTACGTACAACACAAATCTAAAAAGTTGTAATAAATTCCGTTAAATTAGAGGAACTTCCTCAGGCACTCTCAGTACTCGGAAAGTGGGAGTTAGCATAGGACATGATTGGATAATTAGAAATTTCAAAATCTTAGGCTGGTTTCCGAGTACCTTTGGAAATTATCAAATTGATTTCATCAATTAATTTAACTATGAAAACTATAATTACCTGAATGCAACATATGATTATCGATTCCATTTTTGAAATCTTTTCATCGGTAACAGGTAGATGGTAAAACATGCCAAGATGTGGACGAATGTCAACTGAATCCCGGTATCTGTAAAGGAGGTGGACAATGCGTCAACACTGACGGCTCTTTCACATGTTCCTGCCCTCCTGGTCTCACACTGGATGTCACAAAGACCAAATGTCTAGATGTGAGAGAGGAAACTTGCTATCTAACCTTCAAGACTGGACTCTGTATCAACGAACTGGAAGTGAGTCCATTTTATATCTTCAACCTTAGATTCAATGTAAGCTATCTTTTTCTGTGCCACTTATTTCGTTTTTTTCAATCAGGGCAAGTTCAAGAAAGCGACTTGTTGCTGCACCATCGGTCAAGCCTGGGGTTCAGCCTGTGAAGACTGTCCTCGACCAGGTACCGAGGCTTTCGATGACCTTTGTCCCAAGAGTTACGGCTACGACGGTAGGAAGGACATCAACGAATGTACCACCGTGCCCAACCTTTGTGAGAATGGACGGTGCAGGAATTCTGTAGGGTCCTACTCTTGTCGGTGCAACCAAGGATATGCTCTGGATGAAGATGGAGTCAAGTGTAGGGGTGAGTTACAGTCGCTACGCAGAATGGAGAATAGTTATGGTGAGGCCATAGAAGAATAGGTAGAGTTCTTTCATATTCTTTAGTGGCTCCAAAATTAGTGTAGTATCAATCGAGGTGTGACGTCATCATTTAGATTAACCTTTATGCTCTAGGACGACTTATATGTCTCATTTCAAATAATGTATATTGCGAGGTTATTTCGAGATATTTTCCTTGCCCAATTGTCGTGGGCCCAATTGTCCTGGGGCCACATTGTCTTGGGCCCAACTGTCCGTCCACGGTTTAAAGTGAGTTTAGAGTATACAGACTCTCAGTAGTAAAAGACATCAAATAAGCATAATAACTCGATTCCGAATACAGTGGAACCTCCTAATTGGTATAGTGTATGTGTTCCACAAATTGAAAATGTCCCTTAACAGATAGATATAACTGCTAAAAAAAAAAAAAAAAGGTTAGGTAGAAGAGAGCGAATTTGAAGGTTCATAGTTTAAATTCATTATATCAGAATAACATGTTTTAATGGTATTTCCCTTTTCTCAAGACATTGACGAGTGCGGTATAATGCACGGTGTCTGCGGTAACGGTACCTGTCAGAATGTCGCCAGTTCCTTCCGGTGCGATTGTGACGAAGGATTCGAGTCAACTATGATGATGCAAGTCTGTATGGGTGAGTAGGAGTAATATTTTAAATCTTTTCTTAACAGAATGAATAAAGTATCATGACTTTAACTCATTTGTTGTACTTTCATTATAACTTCGATTAAATAATTAAAGGTAAACTCTGATAAACATAGCATGTAGCTAAAAAGTAAATTATATTACGTTTTTTTACCTTATTATTATATTGCAGTATGTTTTTATATTGTCTGGGCCGATTTTTTAAATTTTAATTATTAATTTTCAAATATATACTTTTAGTGATCTAGCTTTTTGGAATTTGAATAACTTCCAACCCTTCTTTATATCTAAATCTACATCTTCCTATTTTTACAACTTTTTTTGTTTCATTTTGCAGACATTAACGAGTGCGAGAGAATACCTGGTCTTTGCAGAGGGGGGAGGTGCATCAACACACCAGGCAGTTTCAGGTACCTAGCACATTTTGAGAATGAGGAGGTTTGGATCTTCCGACCACTAGTTAATTGATTTATCATTTGAATGAAGTAATTATTCACATTAATCACAATTAGGTTCATTTATTAGTGTATTCTATTATATTAAAGTGATGTCAAACATTTTTTGAAGGTAGGTTACTTCATATTAAGTAATTTATTTTTTTCTTAATTTCTGTAAGACTGAAATAGGCTTTGTTGTCCATGTTTCTTTGGAGAATATTCGAATAAAATATAATTTATTAATTAAAAATCCCTCTTAGCATTTACTGTTTCTTTATTTCTGTCGATGAAGGAGTACTGAATGTGTTTATTTTCCTCAGATGTGAATGTCCCCCTGGACACGAATTGGCGCCAAATCAGCGCTACTGCAAAGATGTGGACGAATGCTCTCAGGATTCGGGCATCTGCTCTAACGGAGTGTGCGAGAACATGATGGGGACATACCAGTGCATGTGTAACGATGGCTACCAACAAACTGGCCAGAAAAGTCATTGTGAAGGTAAACTTGTTAAAGTCTGATTATGGGCACGAACACGTAAGATGTTCTCTCGCTCACCTCTAGATAAAGACTGACTGCACTAAACAGACTAACCCACGAAGATAATTTCAGTAGCCTCAGTGTTGCCATATGATCAGTGTTGCCATATGTTCAGTGTTGACATATTCTCAGTGTTGCCATATTTCCATTGTTGCCATATGATCAGTGTTGCCATATGTTCAGTGTTGCCATATAATCAGTGTTGCCATATGATCAGTGTTGCCATATGTTCAGTGTTGCCATATGATCAGTGTTGCCATATGTTCAGTGTTGCTATATGCTCAGTGTTGCCATATGCATAGTTTTACCATTCAAAAGCATACTTTGTTGCAATTCTAATCCCTGTCTTTTTGCATTATTTAAGTACAATTCTGATATTATGCATTTTATATTGTCAGTAGTAGGTATTAACATTATTATAATGTTAATTGACATTGCCAATATATTCTCGAATGTGCATTCTAAGTTGAATTTTAATTAAGGAAGAACAGTTTTTGTCAATAGAAATAAAATATTTCAGTTTATTTTATTGTAATCCATATTTATTTTTACGATTATATTTTATATGAGATAATAAGCATTGAATTTACCCTCCCATGGACAGACATTGACGAGTGTTCACTGAACTATGGTGGTTGTGATGACGTGTGTAACAATGCCCCTGGTAGTTTCTCCTGCGCCTGTTCCTCGGGTTTCATGCTCCTAGAAGACGCCAGGTCTTGCTCTGACGTGGACGAGTGTAAAGGTAAATTATCCGCCAATATACTATTTAGGTATTTTGATATTTGGTAGGTTGTTTCAATTGACAACTATTTGATCATTAATAGGTATTTTCGCATTTCTCCAATACAGTAAACTGCTCTATAATGAAATTCTGTATAATGAATATAGTGTCCTAAGTAAGGAAGTAGCTTCTATAGTGAACAAGTTTACTTTAGTCAACCATGAATGGCTATCTGTTTTGGAAAATTTATGTCCATTTCATGGCAGACTAAAACAATTTGTCCACTATAGAGACCGAGAATTTTACTCATCCAATAGTTTTCTATCCATTATTAGATTTTATATTTTAATTTTTATTATGTATTTAAACGTTATTTTTTATTATCGCCATCCATCAATGGATTTTACCGTTAATTTTACAATGTGATATATTATATTTTTATGTTTTACCGTTAAGTTTTACCACATTCTTACCCGTTAAATTACAATGATTTTTCCCTTTAATTTTACGGTATTTTCAGAAAACCCTTCGATTTGCAATGGGGGAGACTGCGCTAACATTCCCGGGGGTTACGCTTGCACCTGTGAGGGGGGACTCCTCCCTGACCCCTCATCTAATGGATGCATCGGTAAGATATTCTGTAGATTACTATTCATCCAAAAATAAAAAAATTGTGCTATTGAAATATAAAATATATTAAATTGTATTGAATAATCTCATTTTCTCGTCTACTTTGAACTTGTCTAAACTTTTTTGAGCTGTAAATAAGTGTTGGAACATGTTTCAACTCCATTCTACTTTTCTTTCCCCCCTCAGACGTTAACGAGTGTGACATGAACAGTAACCTCTGTCAGCACGGTAGGTGTGATAACACAATCGGCTCCTTCAAGTGCCGGTGTGAGCCTGGCTACAGTGTCAAGGAGAGGCAGGGACCTGGGTGCACTGATGATGATGAGTGCACCCTTGGTACATTCCAGTGCGACAAGAATGCTCGTTGTGTCAATTTGGAAGGGACCTACGACTGTACTTGTAACGATGGATTTACTGGTGAGTGTAAATCAATGAATGTTATTGGTAAGGGACCATATTCCGGTAACTGACTATTATTGCGATTGATTATTCGCCAACCAACTATCATTGATTCATATTCCGCCACTCACTTTTTTTTTGTAATTTTACTAAGAGGCTTTAATATTTAATTACGGGGTAGGAGGGGGTATTATGGACCCCTTACCTCTATTTATTTATTTAAATAGATAGCTACATTAACTCTTTTTCCCCATTCCAGGTAACGGTAAATCTTGCAGAGATGTCAACGAGTGCCTCTCTAACAACGGAGGCTGCAACCAAGATGCCCAATGTGTGAACACAGACGGTTCTTTCAAGTGCATCTGTGATGCCGGCTTCCGTGGTGATGGTCTGTTCTGCGAAGACATCGACGAGTGCTCCCAGGATCCCACGCTTTGCGAAAATGGTCAATGTCTGAATTTCCCCGGATCGTTCCAGTGCGACTGTGAAATGGGTTTCATGCACCCGGACATTCACAACGAGAAGGCCTGTGTCGACATCGACGAGTGTGACATGTTCAGCAACCTCTGTGTGTACGGACAGTGCGAGAATGTGTTCGGAATGTTCCGGTGTATATGCGACAGCGGCTACCATCTGGATGATACTGGTGGCAACTGCACTGACATTGATGAGTGTGACAAACCTGACGTATGTCAGTTTGGTACGTGCGTTAACCAGCAGGGATCACACGTGTGCGAATGTCCTCCCAATTACGAACTCATTGACGCCGGTGATGGATGTGTGGGTGAGTCTTTTGAGAGTCTACTTTAGATTGTGACTCAAATTGACTACAAATCGCTCATTAATTTCAATAATGGCACAACTCCAAAATCGCGAATTCTTGTTACGTGGCTATACCATCTTGTTCAGAAATTGAAATTTCTACCATTACGATATTGTTTATTTAATTTTTTACTGAATTCATTCAACTCTATGCATCATTCAATGATTAATGTAAACAGATGACAAAAATAAAAAGTCTCCACCAGTGAAAAATGAATAATTTTTGAGATATACCGTTATTGAAATTAATGAGCGATATGAACAAATAATATATTTATATGATAAAACGTAAACCGTTCAAAAGTATAATTATGAAATGTTATAACTACCCTATAACTAAAAATTAACACCAATAATCAAATGGTGTAATTTGTTGGCAGATAGAAGGCAAGGCGAGTGTTACCTCGATGTGGTGGGAGTCAGAGGCAACAGGGGTATCTGTAGGGATGCCCTGGGGGAGCCGGTGACCCAAAGCACCTGCTGCTGCTCCATCGGTAGAGCCTGGGGACCTCTTTGTGAAGTGTGTCCCTCTAGGAACTCTGAGGAGTACAGACAACTGTGTCCTGGAGGCGCTGGATTCAGACCTAACACTGTCACGGTACGAAAAAGTCATTGAACCTATTACTTTTTTTCACATTGTGGTCAGTGTAGTAGTCTCGAAGACTATCTGGAAATCAAACACCATTTCTTTCTAGACTAATGGAAAGTTAGAAAATATAATACATGGTTATAATTTATGTTAGGTAATTTTTACATGCTAAATATTTACCTATCTACCATTTCATTAACTTTGCACAGGTTGTTTTAGAAGACATAGACGAGTGCGCGGAGATGGAAGATTTGTGTGAAAATGGTAGATGTTCCAACACATTCGGTTCCTTCCTCTGTTCTTGTAACATTGGCTACAGGATTGACGAAACAGGCTCTAAATGTAATGGTAAGTCAATCTTAACAACGAACAACGGAAAACTTACAATGAATCATCAAGATCATAATAAGAGCAACTTCTGTCTGTCCGTCACACTATGCAATACGCTTGGCTAGCAGCTGATAGCATGGATAGGAAATTATTCTGATATCAGTTCAATAAATGGTTTCAATAACTAAATTATATTTTATTCAGTTGAAAATATTGGAGTAAAAGCCGAGTCAAGGACAATAATTATTAGCTAGATAGATTGATCATTTATCAGTTAACATTATTTTAAATGAAAACCGCAGGTTGTAGCTACATTTAATAAAATTGATTTTAAACGTTAGCAGAATGTTGGAACTTTGTTTCTGAGAAATTCTTTCATATGATCTATCGATCCACAAGCTTTTAGTATTTTATAAGAGAACTGTGTCTCTCTATTGTTAAGTGTCCTGATTATGCTACTTACTGTGTCCCTGTATTGTTAAGTGTCCTGATTGGGGAACTTACTGTGTCCCTATATTGTTAAGTGTCCTGATTGGGGAACTTACTGTGTCCCTATATTGTTAAGTGTCCTGATTGGGGTACTTACTGTGTCCCTATATTTGGGCTCTACTATAAAAAAACGACATAGCTAATCTCTTTATATCATAAATACTATCTTTTCAGATATCAACGAATGCTATGACGGTACTAGGTGTAAGAACGGTGAGTGTGTCAACACTATCGGGTCATACCATTGCCGTTGCCCCGAGGGTTTCATGCTGTTACCCAGTAGGGCGGAGTGCATAGACACCAGGGAAGAACCTTGCTACATGAAGTATGAGAACAACACTTGCACCATGCCCATGAGGACTGACATCACTAGATTCAAGTGCTGCTGTTCCATGGGAGCAGCTTGGGGAACCGGCTGCCAGGAATGTCCAGTGAAGAACAGTTGTGAGTAGTAAATTATTGTAGTCATAGTTAATAGGTTTATAATTAACCATTCTTTATTTTAAACCATTTTAAAACCACCAAATAGTCAGTTGTACCGCTAGATGGCGTTGCTACAAATTTGGTGACAAATATTATGAACACAAACGTGACAAACGCACGGTTGGAGCTTGGCGTTTAAAACGCTAGATGGCGTAATTATACAATTTAATAAGGCTTTTAAAAATCATATAGTTCAAAATAATATCACCGAATACGTTTATTCACAATTAAGTTGACCATTTAAAAATCTTTTAGATGAATACTGTATTAGCTACATCACAGTTTACATCATACTTTAAACATCACGGTTCACATCACAGTTCACATCTCCCTCACTCCCTCTATTCCACATCTTGTAGCTACCCATAGAGGCTACATGGCATAATTTGAGATCTGGATGCTAGCCAACCTTTGGTGCATTTGCTGGAACTGCTTACTCATCTGTAGAAAGTTATTAATGGAACTGATAGGGTAAAGGCAATGCTATTCCTATGGGAAAGTAAATTAGAACTGATAGGGTAACTGAGAGCAATGCTATTCCTATGAAAAAGTAAATTAGAACTGATAGGATAACTGAGAGCAATGCTATTCCTATGGAAAAGAAAATTAGAACTGATAGGGTAACTGAGAGCAATGCTATTCCTATGGAAAAGAAAATTAGAACTGATAGGGTAACTGAGAGCAATGCTATTCCTATGGAAAAGTAAATTAGAACTGATAGGATAACTGAGAGCAATGCTATTCCTATGAAAAAGTAAATTAGAACTGATAGGATAACTGAGAGAAATGCTATTCCTATGGAAAAGTAAATTAGAACTGATAGGATAACTGAGAGCAATGCTATTCCTATGGAAAAGTAAATTAGAACTGATAGGATAACTGAGAGCAATGCTATTCCTATGGAAAAGAAAATTAGAACTGATAGGGTAACTGAGAGCAATGCTATTCCTATGGGAAAGTAAATTAGAACTGATAGGATAACTGAGAGCAATGCTATTCCTATGGAAAAGTAAATTAGAACTGATAGGATAACTGAGAGCAATGCTATTCCTATGGAAAAGTAAATTAGAACTGATAGGGTAACTGAGAGCAATGCTATTCCTATGGGAAAGTAAATTAGAACTGATAGGATAACTGAGAGCAATGCTATTCCTATGGAAAAGTAAATTAGAACTGATAGGATAACTGAGAGCAATGCTATTCCTATGGAAAAGTAAATTAGAACTGATATGGTAACTGAGAGCAATGCTATTCCTATGGGAAAGTAAATTAGAACTGATAGGATAACTGAGAGCAATGCTATTCCTATGGGAAAGTAAATTAGAACTGATAGGATAACTGAGAGCAATGCTATTCCTATGGAAAAATAAATTAGAACTGATAGGGTAACTGAGAGCAATGCTATTCCTATGGGAAAGTAAATTAGAACTGATAGGATAACTGAGAGCAATGCTATTCCTTTGGAAAAGTAAATTAGAACTGATAGGATAACTGAGAGCAATGCTATTCCTATGGAAAAGTAAATTAGAAATGATAGGATAACTGAGAGCAATGCTATTCATATGGAAAAGTAAATTAGAAATGATAGGATAACTGAGAGCAATGCTATTCCTATGGGAAAGTAAATTAGAAATGATAGGATAACTGAGAGCAATGCTATTCCTATGGAAAAGTAAATTAGAAATGATAGGATAACTGAGAGCAATGCTATTCCTATGGAAAAGTAAATTAGAACTGATAGGATAACTGAGAACAATGCTATTCCTATGGAAAAGTAAATTAGAACTGATAGGATAACTGAGAGCAATGATATTCCTATGGAAAAGTAAATTAGAACTGATAGGATAACTGAGAGCAATGCTATTCCTATGGAAAAGTAAATTAGAACTGATAGGATAACTGAGAGCAATGCTATTCCTATGGAAAAGTAAATTAGAACTGATAGGATAACTGAGAGCAATGCTATTCCTATGGAAAAGTAAATTAGAACTGATAGGGTAACTGAGAGCAATGCTATTCCTATGGAAGAGTAAATTAGAACTGATAGGATAACTGAGAGCAATGCTATTCCTATGGAAAATTAAAGTAGAACTGATAGGATAACTGAGAGCAATGCTATTCCTATGGAAAAGTAAATTAGAAATGATAGGATAACTGAGAGCAATGCTATTCCTATGGAAAAGTAAATTAGAACTGATAGGATAACTGAGAGCAATGCTATTCCTATGAAAAAGTAAATTAGAACTGATAGGATAACCGAGAGCAATGTTATTCCTATGGGAAAGTAAATTAGAACTGATAGGATAACTGAGAGCAATGCTATTCCTATGGAAAAGTAAATTAGAACTGATAGGGTAACTGAGAGCAATGCTATTCCTATGGGAAAGTAAATTAGAACTGATAGGATAACTGAGAGCAATGCTATTCCTATGGAAAAGTAAATTAGAACTGATAGGATAACTGAGAGCAATGCTATTCCTATGGAAAAGTAAATTAGAACTGATAGGGTAACTGAGAGCAATGCTATTCCGATGGAAGAGTAAATTAGAACTGATAGGATAACTGAGAGCAATGCTATTCCTATGGAAAAGTAAATTAGAACTGATAGGGTAACTGAGAGCAATGCTATTCCTATGGAAAAGTAAATTAGAACTGATAGGATAACTGAGAGCAATGCTATTCCTATGGAAAAGTAAATTAGAACTGATAGGATAACTGAGAGCAATGCTATTCCTATGGAAAAGTAAATTAGAACTGATAGGGTAACTGAGAGCAATGCTATTCCTATGGAAAAGTAAATTAGAACTGATAGGGTAACTGAAAGCAATGCTATTCCTATGGAAAAGTAAATTAGAACTGATAGGGTAACTGAGAGCAATGCTATTCCTATGGAAAAGTAAATTAGAACTGATAGGGTAACTGAAAGCAATGCTATTCCTATGGAAAAGTAAATTAGAACTGATAGGATAACTGAGAGTAATGCTATTCCTATGGAAAAGTAAATTAGAACTGATAGGATAACTGAGAGCAATGCTATTCCTATGGAAAAGTAAATTAGAACTGATAGGATAACTGAGAGCAATGCTATTCCTATGGAAAAGTAAATTAGAACTGATAGGATAACTAAGAGCAATGCTATTCCTATGAAAAAGTAAATTAGAACTGATAGGATATCTGAGAGAAATGCTATTCCTATGGAAAAGTAAATTAGAACTGATAGGATAACTGAGAGCAATGCTATTCCTATGGGAAAGTAAATTAGAACTGATAGGGTAACTGAGAGCAATGCTATTCCTATGAAAAAGTAAATTAGAACTGATAGGATAACTGAGAGCAATGCTATTCCTATGGAAAAGTAAATTAGAACTGATAGGGTAACTGAGAGCAATGCTATTCCTATGGAAAAGTAAATTAGAACTGATAGGATAACTGAGAGCAATGCTATTCCTATGGGAAAGTAAATTAGAACTGATAGGGTAACTGAGAGCAATGCTATTCCTATGGAAAAGTAAATTAGAACTGATAGGATAACTGAGAGCAATGCTATTCCTATGGAAAAGTAAATTAGAACTGATAGGATAACTGAGAGCAATGCTATTCCTATGGGAAAGTAAATTAGAACTGATAGGGTAACTGAGAGCAATGCTATTCCTATGGGAAAGTAAATTAGAACTGATAGGGTAACTGAGAGCAATGCTATTCCTATGGGAAAGTAAATTAAAGCGATAAATGTTAAGAAAATTCTCCTTAGGTAATGCAATTAGATAGATGAAAACGAAAAAGGTATTTACTGTCATAGTAATAGGTATCTGCATCTGCACTACTATTACTAATTCACGAATGGAATAGTGATTTAGTAAAAACAAAAGCTATTTCTTAAACCATTTTTCATGTTAATCCAAAATGTCTCTTTTTTTTCTTTGAATTAATATCAAATATATTTCTCAAATTCACACATTTTGTTTTATTTTTCAGATGAATATTACGAATTGTGTCGATCAGACTTTAACGGGGCTCCTGGAGTCGGACCCGGTGGAACTGGTCCAGGTGGACGGTATCCTTTGAACCCAGATGGTCAGCCCATTGGACCTGATGGAAAACCTCTCCCTATTGGACCAGATGGCTATCCTATCGGTCCAGATGGCCGTCCCGTAGGACCTGATGGTAGACCCCTGGGTCCAGATGGAAGACCAATCGGTCCTCCAGGTACACCAATTGGTCCAGATGGTAAACCGTATCCCATTGGACCCGATGGAAGACCTATTGGTCCTGATGGACGTCCACTACCAATTGGTCCAGATGGAAGACCTTTAGGACCAGATGGTAGACCATATCCTATTGGCCCTGATGGTCGTCCGATTGGTCCAGATGGACGACCTCTTCCTATTGGTCCTGATGGCCGACCAATTGGTCCAGACGGAAGACCAATCGGTCCTATTGGTCCAGGCTATGGGTATAACCAAACTATTGGTGGTGGAGGAGGGGGGCCCCCTCTCATCATAGACCCCATCACGGGTAAACCCATCGAGATAGACGAGTGCGAACTCATGGGGCACATGATGTGCAAGAATGGCCGCTGTATCAACACTATGGGCTCTTTCAAGTGCGAGTGCAATCCTGGTTTCCGTTATGATGATCCTAGTCACATGTGCTTAGGTAAGTAAACGAGTTATGGTGGGCCATCGAAGATAAAGGAAGGGGGACTTCTTCTCAATCTTCTATGGCCCCAATTACCCTTTATTTAGGTAGTTAAAAAACGAGTTAGACGACGTAAACATTCACTACTTCAACAAAACTATATTTGATAATTTTTGACTTATAAAATTGTATTAAATATTACATTTTCACATTTCCAATAAGTTTTTTTTTTCAATTCAGACTCTCTATTTTGTTACTCTTTTTACCGAATATGTGTAGCAAATACTCCCTTTGCATTAGATGTTTATTTTTCTCTTCAGATATTGACGAGTGTGTGGAAATCAGTCCTTGCTTCGGGTTTGCTAAGTGCGAAAACACAATTGGTAGCTACAGCTGCTCATGTCCACTGGGGTACCAGCTCAACAGGGCTACCAACGACTGCATTGGTGAGTGAACTGAATGTTGTACTGATTGGGAGTTCACCTAATTACCTTCTACGTACAGCTCTTATAATTCAGGTGTTAACATTAGGCTTGAACCAGTCAGACTTGTAGAAATTTGAGATTGACTTATAATTGTCTTCGTGGACACCCACTTTCCTAGTACAAAAAGCCTAATTGATGTGAGCCCCAAATTGAAAATTATGGTAGGGCTATTGAAGATTAAGAACGCAGCCTACTTTTATCTTCTATCTCAAACCGTCAATCAATTTTATATTTTGTATTTTAGTTATTCGAAAATAATGTTACAAAAAGTGTTGTTCACATCGTTCTTCAATAACAGACGTGAACGAGTGCGAAAGACCAGGCGTTTGTGAACACGGAACCTGCAACAACTTCCAGGGTTCGTTCCAGTGTATCTGTGACACAGGCTTCGTCCTGACAGCTGACAGGTACTCCTGCATTGATAACGATGACTGTCAGCGCTCTCCTACCATCTGCAACAATGGCACCTGCATCAACACCATGGGCTCCTTCAAGTGCCAGTGTCACCAGGGATTCAAAAATGGACCAAATGGAGAGTGTGTTGGTGGGTATATTGTTTAATTATAGCTACACGGAAAGTGTTATCATTCAACATCAATTTTTATCATATTTTTACGCTACTTGCAGTTTTAGAGGATAGCGCTAGAGTTATGCTCTTCAACTTCGAGGTTTTAGATTGTGTGTTAGGTAGACTCATTTACTATCACCTCTTCATTTTCCTCTTCCATCCGTGAGTGCAGCTACCGGTACAATATATTCTCCCGTATTGAAGGAGTATCTTTTCTGCATCCATTGTCAGAGACTGGTGGTAGGTGACTAGTAATGAGGCCATTTTCCTTTTTGATTACTTCTTCTTGGTCCCTTTATTTCCACCAGCTATATGCTCTTCCTTTCCGAATCAGACGTTAAACTCTTTATTTACATTAAGTAAATTTACTAACCTATCTACCGTTCTTTCCAGACATCAATGAGTGCCAGATACTGCTAGACTTGTGCCGCAATGGAAGGTGTCGCAACTCGGAAGGTTCCTTCACTTGCGAGTGTGCCGATGGCTACACAGTCACATCTGACGGCGAAAGTTGTAGAGACATCAACGAGTGTAGTGAGGTGTGTGGGGGGTGATTCTGGTACACGATGTGTGGGGGGTGATTCTGGTACACGGTGTGTGGGGGGTGATTCTGGTACACGGTGTGTGGGGGGTGATTCTGGTACACGGTGTGTGGGGGGTGATTCTGGTACACGGTGTGTGGGGGGTGATTCTGGTACACGGTGTGTGGGGGGTGATTCTGGTACACGGTGTGTGGGGGGTGATTCTGGTACACGGTGTGTGGGGGGTGATTCTGGTACACGGTGTGTGGGGGGTGATTCTGGTACACGGTGTGTGGGGGGTGATTCTGGTACACAGTGTGTGGGGGATGATTCTGGTAGATGGTGTGTGGGGGACTTGCAATTTCTCTCGCGTATCCGGATTTAGCCGGTATTCCTTCCTGATCAGTTCAAATTCATTCAAAGAACAGTTTAATTGTGTTATATATATTGTTTGCACTATCAATGTTATGGGCCACACTAATATTAATAATTAGTAATTCATGGTTTTAACTTTTGAGTTAGCTAATTGCATATAAATAAATAGGTATTATATAGCCATTATGACCCGCTTCACACTAGCGTTTTTAACACCGCGGGTAAAAAAAATCTTCTTAAAAAGTGTTCACACTAGCGTTTCTTTTTTTGTCGCTGTAGAAAAAAAATCACATTAAATTTCTCTTTCAGCGATAAAATAATGCAAGTGTGAACACATTTTTTGAAGATCTTTTTCTCGCGGTGTTAAAATTGCAAATGTAAAGCAGGCCTATATGAATTCACATAGGATGAATGATCCTTTGTACCGGATGATCTGTACTAACAATACCCACTGTGTTCTAGGAGCCGAGTACCTGTCCTCCACCAGGTCGCTGTCAGAATCTGATGGGGTCTTACATTTGCGACTGTCCTGACGGTTTGGAAATATCACCGGATGGAAAAAGATGCATTGGTGAGTTACCAGCTATTGTCATGTGGATATTTTGATCATATTATAGAAATAGGTTTTTTCATGATTGATAAAAAGGTTCTTGACGATGCAGACTATTTAATAAACGTAAATGATATTAATTACTATAGTGAAAACCAAAAAACTTCTATTATCAATACCAATCTAATGTCTATAGCTGATGACTATATTTAAAAGCGATTTGATGACTATATTCAATTTCAATAACGGTAACCACTCTCTACCAATATTACCGTCTCTCCCGCAGATATCAACGAGTGTCTGGTAGTGGATGGTATCTGTGAGAATGGTAGGTGCGAGAACACAGAGGGGGGCTTCAGGTGCGACTGTCCCCCAGGTTTCGTGGTCAGTGGTGAGGGAATCAAGTGTGAGGACACCAGACAGGAGGTCTGCTTCCAACGCTTCGTTAGAGGTGAGCAAATGGGGTCCTTTACCATACTTTAAATGGTGAATCTGGTGGGAAATGTATTCAACATTTTAGTAATTTTACGAAGTCATATCAGGTAAAGGGTCTATCATATACTTAGTCCCTTCACACTGTTTGGATTCCAGGACAATAACCTCTCGTGCTAAAAACCCCCCGCGGTCAAAAAACCCCCGTGCAAAAAAACCCCGTGCAATAAACCCCCCGGACAAAAAAAAAACAAGCAAAAAACCCCCATTGCAAAAAACCCCTGGTTTATATAAATAGCATAATTCATTTTATTATTATATTAAACATTATTCAATGCGAACCAATAATAATATGACAAATTTTTTATATATTTTATAGTAAAAAAAGTACAGTATACATTTTGTCACTATCAAACCTGGCCATACAAACCTCCCCCTACAAACCTCCCCCCCCCCCCAATCGGACCGCTAACCTAACCTTAGGTGCACTATATCTCTTTATATTTATAGCATATAGTAATTTTATTAATAAAAAAGTAATGAAAATTAATAAAATTGAATTAGGCTATTTATAACGACCGGGGGTTTTTTGCTTGTGGGGTTCTTGTACGGTGGTATTTGTCCGGGGGGTTTATTGCACGCTTTTTTTTGTCCGGGGGGTTATTGCACAGGGCTGTTTTGACTGCGGGATTTTTTTTGCACGGGGGGTTATTGTCCTGTCACCCACTGTTTGATGGAATCAACTGCAAGGTAGACTATTGCGCAGGTTCATATCGAGATGATTACAGTTTTGTTTGAAATGCGCACATACAAACGCTCTTATGTGACCCTGCAATATTAAATTACATGCTCTATATACTATATAGCTGATTTAAATAGTAGTTTGTATAAAAGGATATTGCCATGATTGTTGGTGTAGTGTACGGATACCATGAAAATAAAATATTTAAACAGCTATGAATAGTATATACAGTATGTTATCTAATATCGCAGGGTCCAGAAGTGAGTTCGTATGTGTGTATTAGTTAAAAGGGAAGAAGAGTCTAAAACTCGTATCAAGGAGTAGCATACCTTGTAAGTTAATATATCTTGGTTTGATGGTACCTTCATCCTATTTGTTCATCAATTTAAAAAAAGCATACTTCATTATCTACCTGAAATTTTCGTGTGTTCTGTTCAATAATGTTGACTCAGTTCGACCTTCTTTTTAAAAAAAAAAATTAAAATATTAGCTAATCTCTAATGTAAATAAAAAACAATCCCTAGTGTAAAATAATTAATTTAGAAAAATAATCCCTAGTGTAAATTGTTTCAATTTATTTTCTAACATTTTGTGTGCTTTTTTTAGGTCGGTGTCTGGAGCCTAGACCCATCAACATCCTAAGGAAAGAGTGCTGCTGTTCTGGAGGAGCTGCCTGGGGGAGAACATGTACCATCTGTCCTCAGATAGGCTCAGGTACTGTCAGTGAAAGAAGTATAGATTAAACAGGTACTGTCAGTGAAAGAAGTATAAACTAAGCAGGTACTGTCAGTGAAAGAAGTATAAACTAAGCAGGTACTGTCAGTGAAAGAAGTATAAACTAAGCAGGTACTGTCAGTGAAAGAAGTATAGATTAAACAGGTACTGTCAGTGAAAGAAGTATAAACTAAGCAGGTACTGTCAGTGAAAGAAGTATAGATTAAACAGGTACTGTCAGTGAAAGAAGTATAAACTAAGCAGGTACTGTCAGTGAAAGAAGTATAAACTAAGCAAGTACTAGCACTGAATTTTTTCTCATTCGTTTGCTTTTGATGTTTTTGTTTGTATTGACTACATAGTAAATGTTTCTTTAAAGGTTTTAGTTATTTAATTTATTTTCCAACGTAAAGTAGAAAAAGTTTGAACATTATTAATTTTCATTTTCTAAAACATAGGAAATATATTTTTTAACTGTGAAATTATTAAAAATTTGAACTATGACTCCATTCAAGTTACTAAGTGAGAAATCAATTAACTATTTTTTTTAATGGAAAAGTTTGAAATTGGAACCTTATTGTTACTCTTAAAATTAATTATAAACTTTCTTCTCTGGCAGCTGAATTTGACAGGTTGTGTCCATCTGGTCCCGGAAGGGGAGAATCCGGTACGGATCTCAACGAATGCATCATCATGCCCGGTGCTTGCCAGGGTGGGGACTGCGTCAACACCGACGGTTCCTTCCGATGTGAATGTCCTGAGGGATACGTACTGGACGTAACTGGTAGACGGTGTATAGGTAAGTACTTGAGAAAACATTACTGTGATTATGTATGAATGTTCTTCACCGTAATAGTTCATCACTAGTGGAATATTTATTAGCAGTTACGTCATTTCCACACCAAATATCAATTCAATTTACTCATTCCAATATAAGCTCCCTTCTCTGTTACTGCTCTAACATTACCTTCTCCTTTTTTCAGATGATAACGAGTGTGCGAAGAGTAACGTGTGCGGCAATGGTACCTGTACCAACGTAGAGGGGGGCTTCGAGTGCAACTGTCAGAATGGTTATGCACCTGGACCAATGCAGGTAAACTGATGGTAACATATATATTAATAAACCCCCATACCAGTACTTCATATGACATACTGAATTTCCTGCTATTAGAATCTATGGAACAATTTTAATGAGAAAAAATCAGCAATATTTATTTTGCTTTGGAAGTAGATTTATCGGATTAATATGGTTAAAATAATGAGAAATAGTTTTTTATTTGCTTCTCTTATTAAATCATAAATTTATACCTGATCTTTCATTCGGACTCTTGTCTCTGAAAATCCAATCATAATATTCTACAAAGTGTTTGTTTCTTCTCATAATATTCTACAAAGTGTTTGTTTTTCTCAAAATATTCTACAAAGTGTTTGTTTTTTCTCATAATATTCTACAAAGTGTTTGTTTTTTCTCAAAATATTCTACAAAGTGTTTGTTTTTTCTCATAATATTCTACAAAGTGTTTGTTTTTTCTCATAATATTCTACAAAGTGTTTGTTTTTTCTCATAATATTCTACAAAGTGTTTGTTTTTCTCATAATATTCTACAAAGTGTTTGTTTTTCTCATAATATTCTACAAAGTGTTTGTTTTTCTCATAATATTCTACAAAGTGTTTGTTTTTTCTCAAAATATTCTACAAAGTGTTTGTTTTTTCTCATAATATTCTACAAAGTGTTTGTTTTTTCTCATAATATTCTACAAAGTGTTTGTTTTTCTCATAATATTCTACAAAGTGTTTGTTTTTCTCATAATATTCTACAAAGTGTTTGTTTTTCTCATAATATTCTACAAAGTGTTTGTTTTTCTCATAATATTCTACAAAGTGTTTGTTTTTCTCATAATATTCTACAAAGTGTTTGTTTTTCTCATAATATTCTGCAAAGTGTTTGTTTTTCTCATAATATTCTGCAAAGTGTTTGTTTTTTCTCATAATATTCTGCAAAGTGTTTGTTTTTTCTCATAATATTCTACAAAGTGCTTGTTTTCTCTCATAATATTCTACAAAGTGGTTGTTTGTTTTCTCTCATAATATTCTACAAAGTGTTTGTTTTCTCTCATATTATTCTACAAAGTATTTTTTCTCAAAATATTCTACAAGGTGTTTGTTTCTTCTCAAAATATTCTACTAAGTTTGTTTTTTCTCATAATATTCTACAAAGTGTTTGTTTTTTCTCATAATATTCTACAAAGTGTTTGTTTTTCTCATAATATTCTACAAAGTGTTTTTTTTCTCTTATAATATTCTACAAAGTGCTTGTTTTTCTCATAATATTCTACAAAGTGTTTGTTTTTCTCATAATATTCTACAAAGTGTTTTTTTTCTCTTATAATATTCTACAAAGTGTTTGTTTTTCTCATAATATTCTACAAAGTGTTTTTTTTCTCTTATAATATTCTACAAAGTGTTTGTTTTTTCTCATAATATTCTACAAAGTGTTTGTTTTTCTCATAATATTCTACAAAGTGTTTGTTTTTTCTCATAATATTCTACAAAGTGTTTGTTTTTCTCATAATATTCTACAAAGTGTTTGTTTTCTCTTATAATATTCTACAAAGTGTTTGTTTTTCTCATAATATTCTGCAAAGTGTTTGTTTTTCTCAAAATATTCTACAAAGTGTTTGTTTTTTCTCATAATATTCTACAAAGTGTTTGTTTTTTCTCATAATATTCTACAAAGTGTTTGTTTTTTCTCATAATATTCTACAAAGTGTTTGTTTTTCTCATAATATTCTACAAAGTGTTTGTTTTTCTCATAATATTCTACAAAGTGTTTGTTTTTCTCATAATATTCTACAAAGTGTTTGTTTTTCTCATAATATTCTGCAAAGTGTTTGTTTTTCTCATAATATTCTGCAAAGTGTTTGTTTTTTCTCATAATATTCTGCAAAGTGTTTGTTTTTTCTCATAATATTCTACAAAGTGTTTGTTTTTTCTCATAATATTCTACAAAGTGTTTGTTTTTCTCATAATATTCTGCAAAGTGTTTGTTTTTTCTCATAATATTCTACAAAGTGTTTTTTTTTCTCTTATAATATTCTACAAAGTGCTTGTTTTCTCTCATAATATTCTACAAAGTGGTTGTTTGTTTTCTCTCATAATATTCTACAAAGTGTTTGTTTTCTCTCATATTATTCTACAAAGTATTTTTTCTCAAAATATTCTACAAGGTGTTTGTTTCTTCTCAAAATATTCTACTAAGTTTGTTTTTTCTCATAATATTCTACAAAGTGTTTGTTTTTTCTCATAATATTCTACAAAGTGTTTGTTTTTTCTCATATTATTCTACAAAGTATTTTTTCTCAAAATATTCTACAAAGTGTTTGTTTTTTCTCAGTCTTGCGAGGATGTTGACGAGTGCAAGGAACTAGCACATCAGTGTGCCTTTAGGTGCCACAACGTTGACGGTTCCTTCCGTTGTATCTGTCCGTACGGTTACACGTTGGGGGCTGATGGACGTCACTGTCAGGATGTTGATGAGTGCCAGACACCTGCTAACAACTGCAAGTACATGTGTAAGAACCTCATCGGCAGTTTCATGTGCATCTGTCCCGAAGGATATCAACAGGTGGGTTTATTTTTCATGTTTTTTCTCAATATTGTGAATGTAATTAGTTAATTTTAATTTCGAAAACCTATTTCTAAATGATTTGCTCGTCGAGTTTTTTTTTTATTATTAAATTCAAGTGTTTTCTCTGATAGTAGCTAACAGTTAATCATAAGAGCATTATAAATCATACCAATTGAACACTGACAGGTGGGTATGACAGACGACTGCAAGGACGTTAACGAGTGCGCCATCAACCCCAACATCTGCAAGAACGGAAGATGTTTGAACACCAGAGGCTCGTACCAGTGCGAGTGCTATGAAGGTTTCGCCCCCAGTCAAGATGGCAAGCAATGTCTCGACAGGAGGAGGGGCTACTGCTTCAGGCAACTCATTGGGGGAGTCTGTTCCAGCACTGCCACCAACCTAGTGGAGGTAAGTACAGTAAAACTCCTTTATAGTGAATAACTTAGGATGCAGCCTCTATAGTGAACAGATTTTCTGTAGTCTGTCCTAAAATTACGGAGTGAAAAAGTAAAACCTAAATCACGTAACCTTTTGATGTCGGTTCCAGGTAACGAAAGCAGACTGTTGCTGTACAATGGGTCTGGCATGGGGTCCACTTTGCGAAAGATGTCCTCGTAAGAACACCCCAGAGTACGATGAGATCTGCCTGGAGGCTGGCTTCTCCGTGAATGGTCTGGACATTGACGAGTGTGAGATGATGCCAAACCTCTGCAGCAAAGGGCGCTGCATCAACACAATGGGCTCCTACAGGTGCATCTGCAACAAGGGATACAAACCTGACCACTCAGGTATGGGGCTAACTCAACTCTAGGTGTTAATGCTTTACAAATTATCAATTATTATTAGGTCAATAATTTCAATGATCTTATGTTAGATTTCTGAATTTAATAAGATATACTGTAATTCACTTTGTCATTGTCATAGTGGTATCAGATGAAATGTGCGTTGCAATTTTTATAAGTAGCTACAGTTTCATGCCCATTTTGATGTCTGCTTGAAGTAGAATTATTTGATTTAATGGTGTTGTGTCTGTTTTTTTTATATATTGAAGCCACTTTCTTCACCAAAAACAGACCATTTCCTGAAGCACTATACTCTCCCTAACTCATTTCTGCCTATATTTTTTTCAGGTACGCGTTGCATCGACGTCAACGAGTGTGAAGCAGTTTCCTCACCCTGTAAATTCACGTGCCAGAATACAGAGGGTTCTTACCGGTGTTCCTGCCCGAGGGGCTACACCCTCAACCCTGACGGAATTACCTGCCGTGACTTGGACGAGTGTTCTACCGGACAACACAACTGTGACGACAAGTGCATCAACACTCAGGGCTCTTTCGAGTGCTCTTGCGCTGATGGTTATAGCAAGATTGGAGATAAATGCTTGGGTGCGTATTTGAATTTCGCTAATTAATCGGTACAAATGTGGCGATAAAATAAGTGTTGATAATAGGTGAAAAGGTAAGTATCATTTAGGTACAGGTTTGTTATTTCATGTATGTATAACAAATGGATTCTTGCTTTTCATGATTAGATAACAAAATCATTGATTTCTTTGCTATTTATTTTAATAACCCTTGAAAATATTTCTAATTTACAGAATTTTGTTGATATTTTTTTCTTTAGATTCGTTATAAATATTGATTCTTCAATTCATATTGGATTAGCCGACAAGAATTAGGTATAATAGTACCTAATATATATAAAATGAAAATTATAGAATTGATTACTTCTCTCAGATGTGGATGAGTGCTTAGAGCAAAGAGGCCTGTGTGGCCCAGTGGGCACTTGCATTAACACCATGGGCAGCTTCAAGTGTCTCTGCCCCAGGGGATTCAGTCCGGACGCAACGGGCACGAGATGCGTCGATAGCGACGAGTGTCTTACTGACGACAGCTGCGACATCGGATGTGAAGTAAGGGACGATAGATATAGAGACGATAGCGATAAACTAGAGTGTTCTACTAAAATCAATTTTCTGTCATACCTAGATTAACATTTCCTTTATGTTAATTAAACATCATCAATTATTAAATAAATATGTCACTCCGTCTTTAATATGTTACATAAAATTGTTCCATGTCATCATTGTTAGTAATTTGTTTTGTAGAATCTTGATGGAGGTTATCGCTGCGGTTGTCCTGACGGTTACAAACAACACGCCTTCTACAACCAATGTGTGGACGACAACGAGTGTTCCATCAGTCCTTGCGGTACAGCGGACTGTGAAAACACTTTGGGGTCCTTCAACTGCATCTGTCCAGGGGGATATTCCTTCAACACTGCGCTATTCATCTGCATTCAGGTGAGGTTGATGCACATGCATTCAGGTATACATTGAGGTACTACTCTAAAACACTCTTAGTTTTACTCACCCATCTGTTGAATGTGTTTCAGGTTAGCGGTAACTGCGCAGTGAGTCCCTGTTCCTTTGGATGTAACTCCCTCGGTGATGACACAGTCGCCTGTGGGTGCCCACCAGGATTCACCAGGATAGGATCTGTGAGTACCGTCTGGTATACCAGGACAGAATTTGTTAGGCCGCGCGCACCCAAAAGAAAGATAGTACCCGCGCACACCAAATGAGAGTAGTCAGCTTGTAACACTGCATTTTAGGAGTTTCACAACCATAGCAGAGCGTGCCTGAAGTACTCAACTTGGAGATAGATTGGTGGGAAGTCATTTGAGAGATGAGATCTATCTTTTACTATCTTGCAATCTTTTTTGCTATCTCTCTTTTGTTGTGTGCTCGGCCTAAGGTTAAAATTTACAAATCATGGTTACATTATATGTTTATTTATACTTGATGTCATCTTTTTTCTCTATTTTTTCTTTGTATATCGGATTTCTGATTACATTTTGTCAATGATTGTTTCTTCATTGCAAGTAAAATTTGAAAGACAATTAGGTAAATTATTTATCTAACATTTGTGAGTAAAAGGACTAAGTGGTAGATAGATCTTTTACCCGATTAGCTAAGAAAATTCTCAAAATGTTAGATTCCCTAACGGTCTAATCTTACATATTCTTCATTTAATGGAGAAATATTGTCTTTAAAAAAAAAAAAAATGATGTTCACCACTCCAAATAATCCAAACATACACAGTCAATTGGTGGTTTGCTGATGACTAAACCATCTTCGTTCTCCTTACAGGGTCACTGCATATCCACTCTCAACCCACCCCTAACTAACGGCTACGGGGACAGAGGCACCTACGGCAATGGACCCCAGAACCTGGGCGGCTTCGGAAATGGAGGAGCTGCTGGAGGATTTGGAAATGGAGGAGCTGCTGGAGGATTTGGAAATGGACAGGTACCAAATGGTGGTGCTGGTGGATTTGGAAATGGAGGAAGATTCAATGGAGGTGCATATGGAAATAATGCCGGTGGTGGTGGAAATCCAGGTGGTTATGGAGGAGGTTACGGAGGTGGAAACCAAGGAGGCTATGGAGGTGGTAACCAAGGGGGTTATGGAGGTGGCTATAACAATGGTTACGGAGGTGGAAGCAATGGTGGTGGATATGGAGGCGGAAGCAATGGTGGTGGTTATGGAGGTGGAAACAATGGTGGTTACGGAGGTGGAAGCAGCGGTGGTTTTGGAGGTGGAAGCAGTGGTAGTTTTGATCTAGGTGGAGGTATCACAGCTTACCCTATTGGTCAGCAACCTGACCAGACTGACAGTGACAACCTCATCTCTACAGAAGGATGCTTTACTTGCAAGGTACGTGTGGAGAAACTACTACAAACTAGGACCTACTATCTTAGCCAGCTTTAGAAACTAGGTACTAGCTAGTTAGCTACTGTCGTAGTCAAAGACATATATACTTAATATGTATTGTCCTATAAATAGGTATTAACACTAGTCAGAAGCATTAGCCAGGTACCAACCCTATTCAACAACATTAAATAGGAACTAAAACTAGTCAAAGAGACTAACTAGGTACTGATACTAGTCTAAGACATACTAACTATACAATCGAAAAAAAAAATTCTACTTAGGTAGCTAGCTAGTTACTGACACTGATCAAAAAATATAGTAACCATGTACTAGTTAGAATACTAACCCTATTCAGGTACTCTCATACTAGGTATTGCTCCTAGTTAGTACCTCTAGTAATGTTATCTTTCCCCTTCAGTTCAATGGTCAGAATTCTCGCAACAGGAGGTCAGTGAATCAGCTGATGCAGCACCTAGTGACGAAGAAGGTGCTATCTAACAGGATACTGGAGCCAGCCCATCCTCAGGATAAGGAGAAGGAGGTGGTCATAGTACACGCCAACAACCAGACCCACCGGGTGAGTGGGAGAGGGAGATATTTTGGGTGTGCCCAAAAAGGTTATGTTTCTTCCGTCTAAAATTTTAAAAATATAGTAAAGAGCGCATAAGGTTTTTGAGATATTGTGTCTCACGCATAAGTTTCTATCGATACAGTGCTGTAATCATAATGTTCTTACGGATATTGTATTTAAGGTTAACTCTTCTATGATTGGTGCTGTTAGGAGGAGGAGCCAACGGTGGGCGGAGCACTAAACCATCGGTGTTCCGCCCCATGTGGGTTCCTCCTTCATGTATATCTCCATAGCCAATCAATGAGCTAGTAACCTTAAAACCAATAGCGTAAAAACGTGAGGAACAATATTTTTAAAACTAAATTCTTAGTGGTAGGTAGTAGCTAGCTCACGTTCTAGAGGTGCTATCCTATATTTATTGTTATATTTGAAATATCAATCGTTGAAGTTTGAGGAGATGAAATCATTATAAAGAATGACAAAGTTACTTAATTATTTGCAAAAATATTTTTTTTTCTTTTAAGATGTCAAATGTGAAACCTTCCGCTATACCCTAACTTACCCTCCATCCCCTCCTTTCCCTCCCAGATCACCAAGCGAAGTCTGGAGGCTGAGTTCAAACACCAGGAGGCGATGTCTCGCAAACTGGCAGATGAACCGATGGTGCTGATAATGAACCTCAAAGAGACCAGACACAGAGAGAGAATTATCAAACTGATGCCTGCTATTTCCTACCTACAGGCAAGTACCTTATCTCTCTCATTGGATGCAACCAATTGCTAGTGAAACAAACATCATCAGTTGTAAATTAAGACAGTGTTGAGGGGTGGAAAACCCCCAGTAGTTGTAACTAATTGAAGACAAAATACCCATAGCTAGCCATAAGTTTAAAAAAAATTAACTTTTATTATCCCTTGCTGTCCGACAATTGAAATTTGGAAACAAATTTAATATTGATAACTAAAACGAGATATGTTGATTTGAATTCTAAAATTGAAATTAAACATCTGGAGTAGTCTATTATTATATTTATCCTTTTCAGAAAAACGTGAAGTACGAAATAGTGTCCGGTAACGAGGGTAACGTGTTCGAGACGCGTACCCAGAGGGACGTGACGTCACTTTACTTCAAGAGAAGACTACAAAAACCAGCAACGTTTGACCTGGAGATAAAGGGCAGACCCCTGGACTATTCCAAGTTAGATGTGCTGCCAAAAGATATAGAGGAACTGGATATAAACCTTAGGATTATAGTCATGCCTTAGATAGACTTAAGGAAGAATAGTCAGGTGATGGAAAACGCATACAATGTAGGCTAGGAACCTGTTGAAACACGTTAGGAACATGTTGAAACACGTTAGGAACATGTTGAAACAAGTCAGGGACATGTTGAAACAGCTTAGGGACATGTTGATATATGTTAGGAACCTGTTGAAACACGTTAAAAACCTGTTGATACAAGTTAGGAACCTGTTGAAACAACTTAGGGACATGTTGATACATGTTAGGAACCTGTTGAAACACGTTAAAAACCTGTTGATACAAGTTGGGAACCTGTTGAAACAACTTAGGGACATGTTGATACATGTTAGGAACCTGTTGAAACACGTTAAAAACCTGTTGATACAAGTTAGGGACCTGTTGAAACATGTTAGGAACCTAATGAAACACGTTAAGAACCTGTTGATACAAGTTAGGAACCTGTTGAAACATGTTAGGAACCTAATGAAACACGTTAAGACCCTGTTTAAACACGTTATAATGTGTCGAAATAATATTTCCAAACGTATGACTTTGAATAAAAGTAGACACATTATTACGTGCGAATAACATTACTATTAAAATCTACCTACATTGTATCTGTGATACAACATTTAACTGTACACAGGTTGTTTAAATAGGTAGGTATCTAATAGTATCATTGATACATAGTTATCATTGATATCATTACTTACTGAACCTGTTATACATTTATTACATTGAGTTATCATCAGTAAATCTATTTGTTCATCGAAAAAGTTAGCAGCTTGAGAAAGTTTGATCTCTTGTTCTTGTTTGATCGTTCTAGAGACAGAAGAGTTGTAGCGTCTTACTAAATTGTAAATAGACTCCTAGATCTTAGTTTAGACTAATTAGTTTGCTTAGAATTAGACTCTAATGTGTAAGTTAAAGATCTATACCCACTGCCAGAAACTTGGATGAGATTGTAAAAAGTTTGCCGTAACTGTAAGTCATAGAATAATTAGCCTTTTTCTTAAACACTCTAAGGGCTAAATTTGTTTAACAGACAGTCATCATGTACCAGGCCATAGATTTCTACGTCATTTTGATTGTAAACCGTTATACGTAATCAATAGCTGTCATAAATGTTTTAGCCTTATTAGTCTATTTAGGTTGTCATTACTTAAATAATAGCTTTTATGACTCGGTTAGATTGCCATCAATTTGCTGAGTGCTTCTATAAATAGAGAATTAGAGGAGAGTTGCCACATCTCACCACATGAATTGAATATCATTAAACACAGGATTGTTCTTTAGTTTAGTCCAGAGAAGAAAATTACTTTCAATTGTTAGTAGTGAATTTAATATCGATTGTAACGTTGTTTATGCAATTTTAAACTTTATTAGGAAAATAAGTAAAGTAAAATGTTTCTCTTTTTATAGTTTAAATAATCATAAAATATCTCCTATTTTTTATAGGGTTTATAGTTTCCTCTCGAGTAGAGTTGATAGTGTTTTTAAAGTCTGTAAATATAGTGTGACTGATAAATAATAACTGCACTACTAACAAAATTAAATAACTATATTATTGACTAAAAACGTAGAAAAGATCTTTTTAGAAACTTCAATAATATTTATTGCATTGGCTTTTGATGCTACTATTCAATAAGGTTTAACATGTTTATACGAAAACAAATAACCTCTTTTTATTACCCTTATTCCCTATGATTTATTACATATAAGCACAATGCTACTTCTTACACTTGACTAAGATCTGAAGAAACTTGTTCTATAACATATCTGAAATTAATTAACTGTCAAAAATCGAAATCATTACGGATACATTTTCTTTGACTGTACCTAGGCAATAGTACGCAAAAACATACCCTGGTATTTCACTGAAGATGTATTTCCCATTCAAATTCGCAGGTTAATCTATTTAATATACGAATTAATTGATTGTAATCTAAAAGGTTGAGGAAATAAATAAATGCATAAGGCTACTAAATAAACATTCTCAGCATTCACTGGCAGATAACTATGTGAAACATAGTTCAAGCAAAGATAGTACACTACAACGAGATACACTACTCTCGACAATTTCTGTTTTAAAAAGCGACATCTGGATTTGAAAGCGGGAGAAACAACAACATTTGGTGATGATCAGCTCTTCGTTTCTATTTTATTTAGCTGTATCTATTCTACCGATGTAAAGCTTAATTTTCCTGTAAAATAATGAAATATAAGTTTAAATATTATTAAACTAACCAAATGTTGTTGTTTCTCTAGTTCCCGCTTTCAAAACCAGGTGGCGCTTTTTGAAACAGAAACTGTCGAGAGTGTATCTTGTTGTAGTGTAATATCTTTGGTTCAAGTTTGAGTTTTATGATCCATAAAAGGTATTATTGCTTTGAACTGTTTTATGCAATACTAGTGTACTTTCCCGTTAAAAATAACGGGTCATCACCAATACCAATTTATGGTTCTAGAAATTTTCGCCGTTAGAAAATTCGCCGTTAGGAAAATTCGACGTGAGGAATATTCGCCGTGAAAAAGAAATTATAGAGGACATAACTATTCAAATACCACCTATATGTATTGATAAAGATATTGATAATTATAAAGTAAACCAATTTGTTAAATAACTATATAACTGGAAATGTTTGATAATTTAATTTTTTTTTATAAAAATTTATAGATGTAAATATTAATTGTAGGTGATTATGTAATATTGTATATCTGATAAAAACTAAGATTCCTAAAATTTATGTTAACTTTTCATATATGCAATGTGTATTTCAATCAGTAGTCGTATAATTATGTGTCACGAGAGGTCGCTGTATAACATTTGGAGTGTTTTGATTGGTTGACTAAATAGTCGAAACTAATTTCTTAGTTAAAAAAATGTTCAGTAAAGATGAATAAGATCACTAGTGCTAGTCAGCTGTGTTTTGGCTAATCCTAGTTGGTTTGCATCACTTTCTCTTAAAAGTGTTAAGTGTTCCTGTGTGTTTAATATTGTGAATTTAAGATAAAGCTTTTCTAATTATTGTACTATTCTGAGTTATTGATGGTTTCATACCTACCTAATTATTTCATTTATTTTTTCGGTAGTACTTTGTTCAGTTTACCTCCTGAAATCTGAATTATTGTGCATGGCACAAATATTTGAAGGTAGTACCTACACTGATAAGAATGCTACATTTAAAATATCTCTCTTGTGAGTGTATGTGATCTCTAAACCAAAATTCCATTCATTTCTATTTAAGAATCCATAAAAATCTTCGTTGCTGCGATTCTAACGTAATATGAGGGATAAATAGGAATATAATATGTTTAGTCATATATTATTATTTATATTATTTCTATATAATTATTAACATACATAGAAATAAATATATTCAGTTATATTATTATTTAAAAAAATATTTAAATTTTCCTAACGGCGAATTTTCCAACGGCCAAAATTCCGACGACGAAATTTCCCACGGTGAATTCTCCGGTCACCACCAATTTATAACCTGTTATTGTGTTACTTTTAATGAATTAAATTAAAATTAAATTTTCTGCAAAGTCTAACTTATTTTATAGATACGATGTAACCCACTTTAAGAATACCATGGTGCATGGCGGAACTATTGAAGCTTTGAAATGGAATTGTAGTGATTCTCATTTCTATTTCATACTATTGAGTTTAATTACGTACAAAAACGTTATTGATTATTTTAAATAATAATGGGAAAAATGTCTGCGCAACTTGATAATCATTTTACCCTCAAATCTTGTAATTTTTCAGCGTAGTTATTGTACTAGCCAGTATAAAGGCTGTTTCACACATCACCGATATCCGTCCGGCACGTCACCGGTCCGTCTCCGTCACTCTCCTCTCACTGATTCGGTGTCAGTGAAAAAATATATCGGTACTTTAATTTCAACGGACCTATTCACACAGTACCGGCTCTCCTCAGTGATAAAAAATCACTGACCGGTGACGTGCCGGACGGATCCCGGTGATGTGTGAAGCAGCCTTAATAGGGTCAGTTTCGAGGTATCGGATGTTGCCACATTTTAGATTATATAAGCAAAAACTTTACTACAAAGTAACCATATTTTAATAGGTATCCATGAAACGTTAGTTACCAATAATAAATAATGATTACTATATAATTTTGATTGAAAATGTGGACAGAATTTACCGTGCATATTTTGAAAGTTATATTAGCATTCTCAAATATTAATAAGATTTTCTATATAATTATAGAAAAAGTCAATATTTACCATCTTCAATTTTTATTATAAGATAGAATAATAATAACCTAACATGAATCAGTTTGATTAAAGAAAAAAGACTACAATAACTGATATAATAAACTAATGTAAATATCAATTATTAATAGTTCTGTAAATAGTAGTTGCACCAAATAACTACGTAAATGAAGTAATTTTCATACAGAGTAAAATTTGGGCTTGTATTTGTTATCGTAAGTCTTATTTAAGCTTTTTGTCTGTATATTTGAAATAATTTATACTTAATTACTTCCAATAATTTTTTTAATGGAAAAATAATGTCTTTTTAGAAAAAAAATTATAATCTTTCGTGAAATGAAACAGTTACTGTTTGACTATTTTTATTTTTAGATCAACTGGGCAGTGAAATATTACAAGGTTTTCGTAATTACTGAACTCCAATAATCATTATTACCAAAGGAATAGTCTTCAAAGCCATATTGCTGAACTAGCGGAAGTAGTTCCTCTCTAAATGGATTACTGAAACTTTCTCCCATTTGCAGAATGGCTAACTCTGTCATCTTGGTAGATTGTTTGAAGAGAGTCAGAATACTCTTATACAACTTGATTGCTTCTTCATCAGTCAGAGGGTCTTCGTGTCCAATTCTAATACGAAGAAATTCAAGATTCTTGCATTTATTCAAAACTAGTGTCTCGTAACCAGCCAAAACGTGATCACCGACATGAAGATACTTCAAAGACTCTGCCATGAACATATCCAGAAGGTTCGGATGATTACGAAATAGATTCAGACTGTTATAACCTGGTGGTAAGTCTAAATATAAGAGATTCAATTTGGGATGATCCGTAAGTTTCATTCCCGGTTCCACGCTGAATGAATTCTCTATATGAATACAGTCTAGTTTCTTGCACTTCTTAAGAAGCAATAAAATCCTTGGATTCAGAGTGAGATGTGAACATTCCAGTTCTTCTAGTACATCACTTGAACGAGCAATAATGGATGTTGGTAGCAGAGTTTGCGGACCATAGTGTGTAATAGATCTAAATTTTCCAGGGAAACAGCTGACCATTTGATCAAAATATTCTGATATTTCAAATATAGGATAGTGTATGTTCAACGATCCCTCTTGAGTAGAAAATATTAGCTTGTCTTCGGTGTAGATTTGGCATTCCACTTCATTTAACTTGAGACATGTTTGGAAAATGTTACAGAGCATGTGCGGTAGCACTGCTCCAAAAGGAAACTTTAAATTTTCCTCCTCAAGGCTGGACCATTCCCAATCATCTATGATGAGAGACTCCAAGTTCACAGACATCTCAGCTTCTTGCAAGAGTTTATTGTTTTCCAATTCGTACAGTCGATGTTCTTTAATATCGTCAAACTGAAATAGAAAAACATTTGATTAGATCAAAGTTATCAGAACTTTAAGAATTTTAATTTTATTTGGTAAATGTATTTTTTTTTATTTTGTACATTTACAAAATTTCAATTAAAAACATACTAAGCAGTTACTAAAAATATTATACAGTGTTTATCTATTTATTCAGCATAAACTCGCCTTTACAATAGACCGAGTGAAGGGGCATATACTTGCCTGTACATATGTTATTCTTAGAGTCGAATTTATGACCCGAAAAAGCTTTCGCTTTTAGGCCATTGAAAAGATAATAGGAACTATGCACAGACATGTAATGAATCATTTTACAATAGAATCTATATAACAGACATACAATGAGAAATTCTACATCAGAAGACGCACCGAATGCATATAACGAGACACTTCCCAACAAAATCCATATTAAATACATATAATGAAATTCCATAATAGAACACACATATAAACGCAATGAAACAATATAATGAAGATAGAATCCAATAAGGATACTATGACAGATGCATGCATTTAGCGTGATTATCGTTAAGGAGGTATCAGATATAAAACTTTCCTGGTGATACAAATACTAGTTCTGTAAATCACAGATTCAATTCATCTTCATCACAAGCTTCTACTGACATGTCTAGTCACTAAAGAGAGAGCCTAGTAATATATGCTTATAAACTCGCTTAAATCTAGCTAGCGTGTTTGAGCTTTTCAAATCATCAGTAAGGCTGTTCCACGCATCAACAAACTGGTAATGAACATGGGATTGCGACTTCTTTTTTTTTGTAACGGGATATAAAGAACTGGTTTCTGTTTCGAGTTTGATCAGTATGTCGGTATTCATGAATTAGAAGTTTCATATTTAGATCATTCAGTGTTCTATACATATATGTTGCTATACTAAGTTTAAAGATACAATCTAGAGGTAGCAATTTCATATTGTGAAATGGATGTTTGTATGTTCAACACAACCTAAAAAATTAATGCATCTGCCAGTCTTCTTCTGCAAACCGAATATGCTATTCAATATGTATTTCGGTGCATTGAACCACACTGCTATAGCATAGGACATATAAGGGTAAACCATGGTGTAGTAGAGAGACCAAAGAATAGTATTAAGAATTATATCTCGTACTTTAAAAACCAACTGTATCCTTCGCAATCTCATAGTTGGGTCCGTCTAGCAGGAGCGGCATGAAAAACTCCCATTAAACAATACTCCAATGCTTTAAGATATCTTACCTGATATAAAAGAAACATGATTTTGAAATTTCAGTTAGTCATCCAGTATTACACCGCCACCACCCTTATTGTTTATATTGCAGGAATACTAATTTCATTTTCGTTGGTGTGGGCTTTTGTCGGTGTGGGCTTTTTGTCGGTGTGGGCTTTTTGTCGGTACATGTGGGCTTTTGTCGGTGTTGGCTTCTGTCGGTGTGGGCTTTTGTCTGTGAGGACTTTTGTCAGTGTGGGCTTTTGTCTGTGAGGACTTTTGTCAGTGTGGGCTTTTTGTCGGCGTGGGCTTTTGTCGGCGTGGGCTTTTGTCGGTGTGGCTTTTGTCGGCGTGGGCTTTTTGTCGGCGTGGGCTTTTTGTCGGCGTGGGCTTTTGTCGGTGTGGGCTTTTTGTCGGTGTGGGCTTTTTGTCGGTGTGGGCTTTTGTCGGTGTGGGCTTTTGTCTGTGAGGACTTTTGTCAGTGTGGGCTTTTGTCGGTGTGGGCTTTTTGTCGGTGTGGGCTTTTGTCGGTGTGGGCTTTTGTCTGTGAGGACTTTTGTCTGTGAGGGCTTTTGTCGGTGTGGGCTTTTGTCGGTGTGGGCTTTTGTCGGTGTGGGCTTTTGTCTGTGAGGACTTTTGTCGGTGTGGGCTTTTGTCTGTGAGGACTTTTGTCGTGTGGGCTTTTAACGCTAGGGTTTTTTTTTTTCGTGGGCTTTTGTCACCCTTTCAATTGGCACGTGCCAAGAAACAATACATGACTAGGTATATCTGTTCACAAGAAGGATACCATTCTTTAGAGTTTTCTAAAAAATCGAATATCAGCAGTAGGAGTCAGACCTTGATAATATTTGGTCAGACCTCACTAATGATATCCTCCATTTTCTTGCCCAGGGTTTTTTGAACAAATTCATTTTACAATAAATACAACGACTCTTATCAGCAAGTGTTATAATTATAACACATACTTATAATTTCTGAGCTATTTAACTAATAAAATATTGTCCGGTTACCACTATAACATTTAATTCAGTTTTATTTAATGTTATACTTGATAGAACTGAAATCCAGGATTTACGCGTGAAATTTCCCATGATGGAATTTACAAGAAATTTAAAAAAATGAAAAATCGCAGGAGAATTTATTTAGAACCGGATAGTTGATGTGATTAAGCTTCCATGAAGCTATTAAATATTAATGGACGGTGATTATTACCAAGTTTATGAGATGCTGAGTGCATAGAGAGAGCTTTAAATTAAAGTTCAGTTTTCAGTAAATATTGACCATTTGAGTTATTTGAACAATAGGTGCAGTACATATCCTTTCGTTTAAAAAAAAAACTAGATGACGGGCACTCGTTAGAGCGCATACCTTCGCCGCCGCATATAAATTGCATTGACTGTCACATAATCCTTGGTTTAAAAGTAACTTTGACCTTTGACCTGTTCGCTCCCAAAATCTAATAAACTGGTTCTTGGATATTGACTAATCGTCCCACCAAATTTCAGGCAATTTTGTTGAATACTTTTGAGATCTTGAGTTATAAATGACCTTGACCTTGATCTTTGACATCTGACCCAATCGCTCCCAAAATCTGATTAAATGGTTCTTGCATATTGACTAATCATCCCACCAAATTTCAGGCAATTTGGTCGAATACTTTTCAAGTTATGCGAATAACAAAATTTAAAAAAAATCCTCCTAATTGCAACCTGTGAAAATACAAAATATTAAATTGGGAATTAATTTTGAATTTAATAATGTATTATTAAGATATACGGCAGCGCGTAGATGGTAAATAAATATACACTCGAGAAAGTGACGTTTTTACACCAAATCACTCACATGAATCATTATAAAATAACAAATTCTAACTTTTTCTTCATTTCAAAACATTCACATATTCAAGATATTTATAGGACTTATTTTATCTTTCAAATATTAAACGAAATGTAACTGTTGAATGGTTGGGAAGTACTTTTATGTTCGATAACATTTATTTAGTATATTTGAGAGCCTTACTGTGATGCTGAGCTTTTTCCTCCATATTTTGACCTTACTGAGACTATTGAAGCGTCTTGTAACTCGAGATAAAACAGCTCTGTCTCCGAGTTTATCGAAGTGACTGAAGATCTGGAGAATCATTTCGTTGGGCAGAGTATCCATCAGACTAGCCTGCGGAAGAGAAAGGATTTATTAACTACAATAATATGGTTGTATTGAATCAAATGACTATTTCTGAACAATTGTTGGGATGGATATTGATGTAAATATACATAAATGAAACAATCAAATTGCCTGTTATTGGAATTGTAGATTGAAAAACGTGATATCGGAGTGACTTCCAATCTTTCATATTGATCGCTCGGTGACCGGTATATTCAACCACGGTATATTCCAACCTAGGTATATTCCACCCTTGTAAGTTCCACACCACTTTACGGGTTAGGTTTGGTTAATAATTAATAGTAATCAGTTAATGATATTTTGATTCTACGTAAATTCCCCCGTGGAAAAGTTCATTACGGAAAGTTCCACCGCTGAAATAATCCACCACGGATTATTTCACTGCAGGAAAATTCCACGACGGAGAGTTCCAACGAATGATGTTGGATTTCATTTTAGAAAGTATGATATTAAATTAAACTTATTTGAAAGAAAAATGTGTTTTTGTGGTAACCGGACCACACTTTATTAGTTGGAAAATTAAGAAATTATAAGAATAGGTTATGCTAAGTCGCAAGGTATAAGGGATAAGCTAAGGTGAAAAACGGAATAAGAGACAGATCAAACTATTGATTAAAGCGTAAATATGAATTAATAAATATGAATTATTAATTTTTTAAATTAAGTTTAAATTGTGCAAACTCAACTAGTAATAAAGTTCCGCTGCTAGACTGGTCTACAATGTAGATCACGTTTGATTCTTCTTTAAAGGTCCTCTCCAGGCTCCGCGAAAAAAATGAGTTTATAACATAATATTACAGAACTAAGGTCTACGATCATTATTCTGCAAATCGCATACAAATCGGTTCAGTATATATTTAATAATTTGTTTTTAAAGTTTTTTAGTACTCTGTGAGCAACAATTGAGCGAATCACTAATCTGATGCTCAAGAAGAAGAATGTACACTCTTTGTTTTGATTACAAATTTGAATTTTATAAACAAACCATGCGTTTTCGGCTATTATTTTAGATATTAATTATTTCCTACAGTATGTAAACGTTTATATTATAAGTTCATTCAATTTTATACCTTTACACGAATATTAAATGGATTTCTTAAACCTAATACCTAGTTGACAATTAAAACAAATGGTGTACATTCTTTTTCTTCAGGCTGAAAATTTCTTAAATTAGTAAGTCGGAAGTAAAATAGGTTTTTGTTTTTAATTATAAATTTTTTAAAAGCATATAAAATTAAAAATATGCTACCAAATTTGATGCGGTTTGCAGCAAAATAATAAGAAACATTAGCCTCGTTGAATAAGGCAATAAAAATATTTGCTTGGAGGGGACCTTTAAATTATAGACATAATATATGTTGAAACTCAAATTAAAGATATTTTTTAATATAAATTTTATTTAGCATAATTATATATCGCCCAATTTTTTAATTGTACCAATATATATTTCAATTTAAATCTACCACGCTAAAAGCTGAAACTGAGAATAAGAAAGATTCGCTCATTTAGAGTTATAAATCACCTAGGTCCAAGTAAATACATTTCATGGCCTAATTTCACTGAATCTTAGATCAAATATGAGAGTAACTTCACTTAAATATAGATAGTATTTTTCAAAAATGGTGGAATGTTCCACATCTGGCTTTTAACGCCGTGGAATCTTCATGGTAGAACTTTCCGTGGGGGAACTTTCCGCGGTGGAATTTACCGGCCACGGGTATTTTGTAGGTATAATACTAAGTAACTTGCATTTTCTTTATATCAAATTTAACCTTTTGTTGGCCAACCTCAAGCTGTTTGTTTCTCATTACACATGTGATAGAACAGCAGAAAGAAAAGTTGTGTGAACGCACTTTATCAGTTTAATCTATCCGGAAGCTGCCTGTGGAAAGGGAAAGAAAGGGCTCCGAACTGTCTAAATTTTGATTATATTTCTTCTTCTCCCAGATTTATCATATTTTAACTGCTACTTGCAGTCTTAGAGTATAGCTAGGTTTATGCTTCTCATTTATGAGGACTTAGATTTTGTGTTAGGTAGGCTCGTAGGCTTCATTTATCACTGATAGGTGGTATGTGATTTGGATAATGGAACCAATTTCCTTTCCAGACGCTCTTGGTTCCGAAACAGACGTTAAACCTCTAATTATAATAGTGATTAGGCTGGTTGGGTTCATTTACCATCACTTTTTTATTTTCCTCTTCCATCCGTGAGTCCATCAACCAGTGCTCGTGTCTTTTATAGTAACATTCCTAGATAAGTGAGTAGCTATTCTGCAAACATGAGCTTTTTCAACGATATTTAATAGGTAATTTTGATCATGGAGAGCCAATATCCTTTTTGACTGTTTCTTCTAGTCCTTTAAAATAATTTTTTTCTGAAGTCAGCGATATAGCCTTTGGGTCCGAATCAGATGTTTAACCCCCTAATTAAAGTAAATTAATTGTTCACTGGGGTGGAATATACCAGGGTGGAATATACCGGGATGGAATATATCTAGAACCTGATCAATTGTATCTGAAATTGAAATATTGTTTTTAACGTGAATAATGACTTTACATAGAAGAGAAGGGACGACGTAATTAATCTTAGTATGATACATCGTAATATTACGGAGATTGAACGTTGATTCTGTACATATAAGGAAACCATCCTTTAGGATCCAAAAGTTAAAAATCTTCACCGCAACTACAAAAGTCACTGTTAAATGTTAACATATTTCATTTTTGTTTTCATAAATAACATATATGGCATCAACTATAGAGACCTTGCAATGTTGTTCTCACTTCTATATTAATGCTCATTCTTCAATTAAACTCAATATTACATTCTTATATCGTAGCTATCCTGCCCTTTCATCCCGTTATCACCCGTCTTAACCAATATGAATCTAAAAGTGTGTTATTAAAAGAAAGATAAAAACCCTATAGAAAACTTATGTTAATAAGTTCTATAAGTCCCCCGGTCATGAGCCCTCCTCCCTGCTTTTTTAAATCCTTATTTACCTAGTTAAACAAATGAAGAACTACTTAGATAGAAATAGCTGAGAGTTGCTAATGTAGTTTGTTGTATCCGATAGTTTGTTGTATGCACACTTCATGATTGTTTAATTTCCTGTAGTCTCAACCTTGATCAATAATAATCGAGCAGGGATTCACTATAATTATTCTCACTCTATATATTCATTGGATGTCTCTTTTACCCTCAGAAACTTCACACCTCTCACTACCATCTCGATCTCTATCTTCACTGAATATCTCGTAGTACCTAGATAAACCGCTCGCTACTAACTTCCCCAGTAGTCCAGTCTGCAGAAGCTGGTAAAGTGTTCGTAGAGATCTCTTATTTTGTTCACAACTTCACAGTAAAGTTAATGTGAATATAGACATTATTAAAATAGTAAATAGAGAATATACCATATTCTGCAGACTGGCCAGTTGTAGGCGGTATAAGCCTTTCCCTACTTCAGATGCTACGTCTCAACCAACCTTCCTGCAATTAAACTTATCCTACCCTAATAAACATGGTACACAACTATTTTTTAAAACTTCTAAAAGTCTGTAATCATCAGTATATGATATGAATAAGAAAGGTGGACGTTAATAACAAACTGGTTAAAACTATAAAAAATACAACCTTGAATGTGATATTTATAACGCGACCATTTTGTCTAAAAAATATATACCAAGAAACTAAGCCTACAATAGGTACCAATATTATTACTAAACTCACCATTTTAATATCAGAAGTCCTTGTTTGTATTTAGCTACGTATTTAACACTTAGAGCTGTACGAAGACCTTTCTCCACCAGGGATGAACTGATAATGATAGCTTGACCGGCTGAGTGGTCGGAAACACAATTTAGTCCTAATTCATGTGGGACATTCAGGATCTGATAGTGTACGTACAAACATACGAACAATGTGGAGTATCTTTTAATCTAATGAATATCTTCTTCAATTCGTAGTAACTCAATGTGAATTCATAATATATATAAATTACATCTTTGATTGAGTATAACTGTATACATATACTAGCTTTATTCACACAAAACAGAAAATTTCGAATTATATTCTGAAGTTATAGCGAGTGGTTGTTTCATGTATTCCTGGCTTATCATTAAGGCTAAACAGGAATAAAATTTACTGATTTTCATACTGATAATAAAATAAATATTTCTTTACAAATGTGTATTCATGCTCTATTATTTTCAATATGCTAATTCATTGAGAATTCAAATTATATATTTAGGATTATAAATTATTTAATGCATACATATGCATAATGTACATATATTAGGGATATCGATATACAATATATAGACATTTAAAAAAAAATACTTTCACAGGTCAAAATTATGAATTTTTGAATTATTAATATTTTAATTTGTGTTGCTATTATTTTCCACCAACTTTATGAGGCGCTGTTGATAGAATGTCTGTTCAACTCATTTTGTGACGGACACACGGACGGACGCGGCTGGTTCTAAAGTTTTGCCAAATAACAACCTGAAGCAAGGAATTTCACTGTCACTTTTAACCACTTTTATATCTCCTTTTTATTTATTTTTTATTTGTATCTATACCGATTCTTAGAGATAAAGATTTTCTCAGCGATATACTGAATACACATTTTAATTATCTCAATCAGAATCGAAAATATGAGCTTTCAAAAAGTAACACCATTTCACATGTGACAAAAAATTATTCCCGGGATATTCCGGGGGAATTCCCTTGGGTTATTCCCTCGATATCCCCAGCGTTATCAAGTGGATATCCCATTCCGACATTTTTGCAATATGGGGAATGGGGATATCCCCAATTGATATCGAGGGATTAAAGATGGGATTTAAATTTATTATCCCTGGAATATTCCCTTGTTATCAAGGGAAAGGCAAGGAATACCGATATTTTTATTCCCTCAATATCAAGGGAATCAAATTGGAATATTCTCTGGATATCAAGAATAAAGCAAGGATATAAAAACAAACATACCAACATTAATATTTCCTAGCATATAGTGCATATGTACGTGTACGTTTGGCTTTATATGAATTAGTTTAATGATACATATTGTTATATACAAATTAAATGGAGTGAAATGGAGAAAGAAATGAAGAAGTGATGTTTGTGGGACTCGAACCCGAAACTTGTTGTCTCCTGTTTGCGACGCTAACCACTCGACCATCCTGGACATAGAAGAAGTAGGATTACGAATGAACTTTATTCAATATGATAACTCAAGTGCATCTTTAAGTTATCATCGATAAATATAGTTTCATATTTCATAGATTATGTCTTACTTTCTTTTATATTAGTTTCTTTTATAATTTTTAGGGGATCAACTATTTTTCACTTATTCTTGGAATATTCCCTCGATATCGTTAGGGGATCAACTAATTTTCACTAATTCCTGGAATATTCCCTCGATATCGTTAGGAGATCAACTAATTTTCAGTAATTACTGGAAGATTACCTCGATATCGTTAGGGGATCAACTAATTTTCACTAATTCCTGGAATATTTCCTCGATATCGTTAGTGGCTCAACTAATTTTCATTAATCCCTGGAATATTCCCTCGATATAATCAAATGCTATAGCGGATAATGAGGGAATATATAGATAGCGAGGGATTATTCCGGGAATATCTCAATGCTACCTGGGTTTTATGAAACACTCTGTATAATTTAGGAAATCATTTGCAGCAAGAAAGGCTGAACAGCCGATTTTTGTTTATATAATTCTAATTGGAAATCAATATAACTCAAATTGGAAATCTTTCTTTCAGAATCAGATTAATGTTGTTTACAATAGTATTGTTGCACACAGAGTATTAAAAACTGTAAAAGTATTCATGAATATATCCTGAACCAAATTTTATGAAGTTTGCAGATTAGTCCTTTGGTTCTAAATACTATGTAAGAAACTCATTTTTTCCCGGAGCCTGGAGAGGACCTTTAAATACGTTTTTATAATGAGAAGGATAATTTAAAACACTGTTATTTCATGAAGGCATTTTATAAAATAATATTATAAACAATATAGATACATTGGAATTTTTTACTATCTAACAATGAAAGTTCGAGGGTTGGGAAAATTAGAATAAACGAACAATATTCTACGAACTTCGTGGCAATACAGAGGAAATCCAGTCGGAAAATTTATACAACGTATCTTATCATAAAATATCATAATTTCAGACATCAACGGCGGTAATGTCCGACGATGATATCAATTTAAATTTATGATAAACTATGATTTGATTATCGTCGTAGATAGATGACATTTTTATCACCGATTTATAACCTATAAATCGGTGAATGTAAATTTTCCGACTTTGGAGCGGTCGTTCGAGTCAGTCGGTTTCATTTACAGGACGCGTCCGAACTCAGCGTTGACGGAGTCGTAAAGGCTGGCAGACTGTTCGCAAGGGAAGGCAGCGTCGGCGGTGGCGCAAGTCAAGGACTCCTGACTGAAGACGGTGCTGTTACCGCAAGCGAAAGAGAAGTGGGCCATCTCGATGATGTCGCCAGCGTCATCCTCGATGGGGAGGCAGATGTGGAAGATTTCGCAGTTGTTGTCCATGTCGGCGTAGTACCCGTAGGACCTGTCGGAGCACTCGAAGGAGGTGCTGATGGGGGAAGAGAGGATTGACTCAATGCCGTCACTGAACTGGTAGGCGGACCTGGAGGAGACCATAGCCACTACGGCGAGGAGGAGGACTGAGGCACGGAACATTATGGAGGATTGAGGAGATGTGGAGGCGACTGCGGATGGAGGAAGTGGATTAGAAAGGAGGGAAAGAGATTTATAGAGTGGAGGGAAAGAGGAGGTAGGAATTGTATCGACACAGATTCAGTATTTCAGTAACTTTTTAAATTAATTTCTGTTATCTGTTATTTTAATTTTTGTGAATAAGATTAAATGCATGTGAATAAAATTAAATGCATGTGAATAATATTAAATGCATGTGAATAAGATTAAATGCATGTGAATAAGATTAAATGCATGTGAATAAAATTAAATGCATGTGAATAATATTAAATGCATGTGAATAAGATTAAATGCATGTGAATAAGATTAAATGCATGTGAATAATATTAAATACATGTGAATAATATTAAATGCATGTGAATAAGATTAAATGCATGTGAATAAGATTAAATGCATGTGAATAATATTAAATACATGTGAATAATATTAAATGCATGTGAATAAGATTAAATGCATGTGAATAAGATTAAATACATGTGAATAATATTAAATGCATGTGAATAATATTAAATGCATGTGAATAATATTAAATACATGTGAATAAGATTAAATGCATGTGAATAAAATTAAATGCATGTGAATAATATTAAATGCATGCGAAAAAAATTTAATTCAAGTAAATTTAATTATATTAATGTGAGTATAATTTAACTTCGTGGAAAGAATTTTATTCCTAAAATTTATGATCAATTCGTCAATTTTCAAAAGTTAGCTATTCTAGCAGTTGCAGTGCTCATGGATGCATGTAAGCTACTCAATTTCTGCTTAATAATTTGAAAAATTTGAAATCTATATTTAAATTTTTTAGGTATAATTTTTCTTTTTCTTCACCAAATTGTACTCACTACTCACCTTAGTGAATACTGTTAGAGAATGGTGTCCTACTCTCTACACTCACACCTTTTATACTCACCAACTCACGAAATACTCACCCGACTCGTTAGTTCGAGGTGGACTGGCCCTCTACGACACCAATCAGCTGTTAACAGAAGGAAGATGACATGGCACTAAATGGTGAGAAAAATGACATGTATTGAACAGTGGAAAGTTAACAATTATTTAAAATATATTAATAGTTAAAAAAAATGTAATTAAAATTGTTTAATTATAATTAATTTTTTAGATAATATTGCTATTAATTTTATTTGAAATTTTTATTTTATTTCAATAAAAACATTAATTGAAATTTAATATTAACATTAGCATTGTTCATCATTAAAAAATGTACCTCTAATATATCTAGAACATTGACGATTATGACTAATGATAATAAACCAATATGGATTGCAGTATTCAGTGTAGATTATGAATTGTCGAACGGTTTCGTATCTTCGAACACCTTAGAAGATTACCTATAACAATTATCATCATTTGACTCTTATTTCATTTATTATACGTATATCCCTTTTTAAATCATCGAAAATGAGGAACTGTCCAATAACTAGGAATTTAGCCCAATGAAATAGTTTATTATATTACGTATATAATTAAATAGGGAAAAATATTTCCATTATTATTTTTGTATGCAGTAATTTATTCAATTTATTTAAATGACAATTGGAGTGATTTAATAGACTTTCTAATTAAACTTTTAAAATAATCGTTAAAGTTATACGTTTCATTGAAAAAACTTGTAAAAACTTTCAAAAATGTTTGCTAAAAAACGTTCATTAAAAAAAAAAACGTTTAATTGAAAAACGTTTGTTTTAAAAAACGTTTAATTATAATAAATTTAATTGCAAAAAAACTTTGAAATAATCATTGTTTAATCTTTAATGGGAACAATTTTTTAAACAAAATTATCCTTTTAGATTTGTTGTTTGTTTCCTTCTCTGATAATATTTTTTTGTTCTTTAAAAACAATTTACTATTATTTGAATTGTTATTTTGTTTTTAGCATTATTTAATTGATGGTATTCGCATATCTAATTTCATGTTGTATTCATTTCTTATTAACTCTAATTTATAGTTCTTATTTTAACTTTTATTTATTTTTTGTAATTTCAACTTTTCAATAGTAAAATAATAGGAAAATGAATTAAATGATTTACTATACAGGGTGACCCACAAAAAGTGTACCCAATTTGGAATTAATATAAATATTGTATTTATAACTAAAGTTAAAAAATGAGTTGAAGTAAATTTAAAAATTTGATTTTTTTCTCGTATCCACTCTACCACTGCCATTGCTTAAGATTGTACGTGTACGATATTTATATTAATAATTTCAAAATTGGTCATACTTTTTTGTTTTTTGTGGGTCACCCTGTATGGTATATTCCTAGTTCACGTCCCTATTTCATTTATGGATGCGAACTAGGAACTTAACCAATTTAGCAATTATATACTAATGTTCAGTTATATTTTAATGATATTAGTAGAAACTTACATATTTCATTGAAATGGTAAGTTCCGAATTAGTGGATTATGTCACATTATCGACCACAAAAATGACTGGATAGTAATTATTATAATTTTTATTATTTATTATTTCTTATATAAACGAAAATATGAAACTGTCCGATACCTCGAAACTGGGTCTAGGTCAATTGATCCCCGGTCATTTGATTTCCGGTCATTTGATCCCCATACCATTTGATTCCAGGTCAAAAGATCCCCGGTCATTTGATTCCCAGTCATATTTCCCGTTTATACTCCCACTATTCATTTATTATATGTGAATATATTAATTATTTAATATATAATAGCAATATGCACCTTACAGTCCATGAAGTTTTTTGAAGAAACTAAGTAATAATGGTAAAAACAGCTAACAAGAAATTAAATATCTTTTTATTCAAATAAGTAACAGTACTGTATATATGTTTTCAAATTTCCATTATAAAATATTCAATGGTAAAATCAAATGTACAGGTATACCCCACAATTATTACAACTAGCACATATGAGTAATAAAATAAATCAGGAGCATGTCTCGTAATTATTTCTCCTGGTATAGAAACTAATTGAGGAGTAACATTTGACAATTTTATCGGTAGATTTCAGTTAAGCTTCTTTGCCGTAAGTATTACAAGTATTATCATCATGCAGGTGGGAAATAAAAAATATTTTTATGGTAAAATAATTTAAGTATATTATTTACCATAAAATGATTTTCAATCTATCCCACCTACATGATCATAATGTTTGTAATAGTTACGGAGAAAACAGTTAAACAGAAAGTTAGGTATATTCACTTAGCTTGCGAAGTAATATACCTAACTTTATCTTGCAAGAGTTAGTTAATATTTCCTATCACCTGTAAGATGTTTTCTGACTAGTTGTAAATGTAAATTATTTGTAAATAATAATAATTGATTGGTTGCGATAATAAGTTCTAGCTGTTTGAATTCTGTTATTTTTTTCATTATATTTCAAATTTATTATATAAATAGTAGATGTCAAATCGTTTCACAAGTTTTATATATTGTTTAAATAGTAAATTGCAATATTTAAGATCGTAATAAATTATTGTATGCTAAATATATGAGCAAACAAAAAATATCACTGGGAATCAAATGACCGGGGATCAAATGGTATGGGGATCAAATGACCGGCGATCTAATGACCGGGGATCAAATGACCGGGGATCAATTGACCGGCCACCCTCGAAACTAACCCTATATACCTAACTTTTTAATTTTAAAATAGAGGTTTTTAAACAGGAAATAATAACGGTACCATATGAATTAAAATCAATTAATAATTAATTAAACTGATTGTAATATAGAGTAAGTTACAAATTATTGATCAGTTCCACATCTTCGGTCATATTAAAAAAAAAGACGATATAATAATAATTAATTAATTTTTTCATGGATACCAATTGAAATAAGAAATAATATACAGTTTTTTTTTATATGACCGAAGATGTGAACCTGACCGATAATTCATAAGTTACCTTATAATAAAAGTAACTCCAATATATATATTTGTTCGTTTAAGTGCTTTAAGTAATTTTCTGTTACAGTATATCCGTGTCACGCACTAGTGTCACAGCCTTGAAATCTTCAACAACTTCTTTGGAGCGATTCTCTTATCCATACTTGACACGTATTTAATAACATGTATGCATTTATTAAAATGTACATATTTATTTCTGCACTTTAATTCTTCTTAGCTTGAATAGTTTTTAGATATATACTTGTTTATACAATCTTCATTATTATAGTGTAACTCCATTTTTAATAATTTCCGTGTTTTTCGATAGCATTGAATTTGTTTTAATACAAATTAACTATTTCATTTAAACTTCTTGAATAACCAAATGGTTGAACGGGTGAAGGTAATTTGATTCCCGGTCATTTGATTCCCGGTCATTTGATTCCCAGTCATTTGATTCCCAGTCATTAGATTCCCGGTAATTTGATTCCCGGTCATTTGATTCCCGGTCATTTGATTCCCAGTCATTTGATTCCCAGTCATTAGATTCCCAGTCATTTGATTCCCAGTCATTTGATTCCCAGTCATTAGATTCCCAGTCATTAGATTCCCGGTCATTTGATTTCCGGTCATTTGATTCCCGGTCATTTGATTCCCGGAAATTTGATTCCCAGTCATTAGATTCCCGGTCATTTGATTCCCAGTCATTAGATTCCCAGTCATTTGATTCCCGGTCATTTGATTCCCGGTCATTTGATTCCCAGTCATTAGATTCCCGATCATTTGATTCCCAGTCATTAGATTCCCGGTCATTAGATTCCCGGTCATTTGATTCCCGGTCATTTGATACCCGGTCATTTGATTCCCGGTTGTTGGATTCCCGTTATTTTTTTTATCTAGTATACATACACTTAATGTTGATCACTTTTCATATCATAACTAATAGAAATATACACTTAATTAAGCTCTTTTAAATGTAAAGAAGAAATGCTAAAAACAGCAACAAAAAGGATAATCTTATATACTATTAGTCAAATAATAAACAGAAAAGTAAAAAAAAAATAAAAAAAACCTAACTTAATAGGAGTAATTATTTGTAAGACTGCACTGATATATCTTGTACAACTTTATTATTTTTATTCATCTATTTATTATTAAATGAATTCATTTATTATTTAAATTGATTTATTTATTATTTAAATGAATTTATTTATTGTTCAAATGAATATATTTATTATTCAAATGAATTTATTTATTATTTAAATGAATTTAATTATTATTTAAATGAATTTATTTATTATTTAAATGAATTTAATTATTTAAATGAATTTATTTATTATTTAAATGAATTTAATTATTATTTAAATGAATTTATTTATTATTTAAATGAATTTAATTATTATTTAAATGAATTTATTAATTATTTAAAAGAATTTATTAATTATTTAAATGAATTTATTAATTATTTAAATGGATTTAATTATTATTCAAATGAATTTATTTATTATTCAAATGAATTTATTTATTATTTAAATAATAGCTATGAATTGGTTTCATGAAAATAATAATAAATAATCTATGCAAAAGAAAAAAGAATAAATATCTATGAATCAATCGACTTGTCACCGATTGAAAGAGGGCTCTGTAAAAGGCTCAGGATGTTGATTCTTCCTTTTTTGTATTTGATTAAATTATTGATTTTTATTTAGGTTTCTTTCGAATTTTAATTTTGTCGTCTAAAAATGATTAACAGAGTAATGAAATTTTATACTGAAAATTTATTTAAAAAACCTATTCATTTCAACAAATTAAGAATACATTTAATTGATTGTATATAAAACTATAATGCAAAAGAAAAAAAAAAAAAATAACTATATTGAGTTAAAAGAATTATTTATAATTAATATATTATATTATATTTTATTTCCGGTATTAGGGATTTTTGAATAATTAATAAATATATAAAATGATTTTTTAAAAACTATTTCACTTTCTATATAAATGTAATTAATTTATTATCACTAATACCAACATATTATCAGTATTAATACCAGTACAGTACCACTATAGTGAAGATGACACCAGTACAGTACCACTATAGTGAAGATGACACCAGTACAGTACCACTATAGTGAAGATGACACCAGTACAGTACCACTATAGTGAAGATGACACCACTACAGTACCACTATAGTGAAGATGACACCAGTACAGTACCACTATAGTGAAGATGACACCAGTACATTACCACTATAGTGAAGATGACACCACTACAGTACCACTATAGTGAAGATGACACCACTACAGTACCACTATAGTGAAGATGACACCAGTACATTACCACTATAGTGAAGATGACACCACTACAGTACCACTATAGTGAAGATGACACCACTACAGTACCACTATAGTGAAGATGACACCAGTACATTACCACTATAGTGAAGATGACACCACTACAGTACCACTATAGTGAAGATGGCACCACTACAGTACCACTATAGTGAAGATGACACCAGTACAGTACCACTATAGTGAAGATGACACCACTACAGTACCACTATAGTGAAGATGACACTAGTACAGTACCACTACAGTGAAGATGACACCAGTACAGTACCACTATAGTGAAGATGACACCAGTACAGTACCACTATAGTGAAGATGACACCAGTACAGTACCACTATAGTGAAGATGACACCAGTACAGTACCACTATAGTGAAGATGACACTAGTACAGTACCACTATAGTGAAGATGACACCAGTACATTACCACTATAGTGAAGATGACACTACTACAGTACCACTATAGTGAAGATGACACCACTACAGTACCACCATAGTGAAGATGACACCACTACAGTACCACTATAGTGAAGATGACACCAGTACAGTACCACTATAGTGAAGATGACACTAGTACAGTACCACTATAGTGAAGATGACACTAGTACAGTACCACTATAGTGAAGATGACACCACTACAGTACCACTATAGTGAAGATGACACCAGTACAGTACCACTATAGTGAAGATGACACCAGTACAGTACCACTATAGTGAAGATGTCACTAGTACAGTACCACTATAGTGAAGATGACACCACTACAGTACCACTATAGTGAAGATGACACCACTATAGTACCACTATAGTGAAGATGACACCACTACAGTACCAATTTAGTGAAGATGACACCAGTACAGTACCACTATAGTGAAGATGACACCAGTACAGTACCACTATAGTGAAGATGACACTAGTACAGTACCACTATAGTGAAGATGACACCACTACAGTACCACTATAGTGAAGATGACACCACTACAGTACCACTATAGTGAAGATGACACCACTACAGTACCACTTTAGTGAAGATGACACCAGTACAGTACCACTATAGTGAAGATGACACCAGTACAGTACCACTATAGTGAAGATGACACCAGTATAGTACCACTATAGTGAAGATGACACCAGTACAGTACCACTATAGTGAAGATGACACCAGTACAGTACCACTATAGTGAAGATGACTCCACTATAGTACCACTATAGTGAAGATGACACCAGTACAGTACCACTATAGTGAAGATGACACCACTACAGTACCACTATAGTGAAGATGACACCAGTACAGTACCACTATAGTGAAGATGACACCAGTACAGTACCACTATAGTGAAGATGACACCACTATAGTGAAGATGACACCAGTACAGTACCACTATAGTGAAGATGACACCACTACAGTACCACTATAGTGAAGATGACACCAGTACAGTACCACTATAGTGAAGATGACACCAGTACAGTACCACTATAGTGAAGATGACACCACTATAGTACCACTATAGTGAAGATGACACCACTACAGTACCACTATAGTGAAGATGACACCAGTACAGTACCACTATAGTGAAGATGACACCAGTACAGTACCACTATAGTGAAGATGACACCAGTACAGTACCACTATAGTGAAAATGACACCAGTACAGTACCACTATAGTGAAGATGACATCAGTACAGTACCACTATAGTGAAGATGACACCACTACAGTACCACTATATAGTGAAGATGACACCAGTACAGTACCACTATAGTGAAGATGACACCAGTACAGTACCACTATAGTGAAGATGACACCAGTACAGTACCACTATAGTGAAGATGACACCACTACAGTACCACTATAG
>CANNZV010002767.1:88097-148690 GCA_947561585.1 Caprella mutica | reverse complement strand
CGGGATGATATAAGGCTTTTAGTTTTTGAAATAGCATAAGGGGAATGTATTTTTTTATCAATTGAATCGTTATGCTTAAAAGTATCCATAAGTCTTCATAAAAAGGTATTATGTCCAAACAATATTTTTTATTGTTCCTAAATGTCTTCTGCTTCTCCTTTTGCGCTTCGGCGCAAAAGGTCGACTCCTTGATTCCTTATAGAAAAGGAAATAATTGGGGTTATAGTAATATAAAAAAGGAAATAATTATCCCTTGTGTGTACAATTCCGTAGAGCGATTTAATGGAGGACTTGCCGTTGTTTCTTCGGACACTTTATGTGGTCTTATCAATACGAAAAATGAATTTGTTTTCCCGATTGAATATGTGCATTTGCATCCTAAAATTGATTGTGGAACGGGTATTTCCAATGTCTTGCAAAAGGAAGCTCCTGCTTTATCCCTTAGGAATAATGGCCAATTTTCGATTGTCCAAATCTATAAAGATACCATCAACGAAATCTTCTTATTCGATTCTCTAGGAACAGCATTGAATGTAGCGCCTTATTCTGTATTGAAAGCTGTTGATAGAAAAGAAAAAGAGCCCAAATCCAATTTATATATCGCTACCAAACAAGGAAAACAAATACTCCTTAATGAATATGGCCAAGCGATGACTTCGTTTGATTATGATTGGATTGGCTATAATCGTGCGGGTGTTTTTTTGACAAAAAAAGACAGCTTATTGGGTCTTTTGGATACTTTGGGGCAAGAATTGAGTCCTCCTGTTTATGAAAATATTTATGCTTTTGGCTCGCATCAACCAATCTCTACAAGTGCTCAAAAAGGAAAAAAATGGGGCGTAATTAATGCAAAAGGCGAAACCCTTATTCCTTTTGAATACGAAGCCTCTCATTCTTATTTTAATCAATTTGCACATATCAAAAAAAATAGTTTTTATTATGCGGTTGATACGCTTGGGCAAATATTGGATTGGACAAAAAGCGAAGCCTTCGACTTTGTTCAAAAGAATGTCTTTATCATCGTTCGCAATGGCAAAAAAGGAGCTTTGAGCAAACAAAATCAACTTGTTTTACCTTTTGAGTATGAAGCCATTCGAGAAAGCAAACCAAAGCAATTTGTGGTGCAAAAAAATGGTTTTTATGGTTTGGTCAATTGGAAAAATGAAATCATTATTCCGTTTTTGTATGATTACATTTATTACTCGGAAAAAGTGGATGCTTATAAAGTTCAACAAGGCAAAAAAGAAGCGTTGTTTGATACCAATGGACAAAATTTGATTCCTTTGGATAGTCAAGAAATCATTATTTATTATGACAATTTGGTAGTCGTCAAAAAAGGAAAAAAGTCAGCATTGTTTTTTCGAAAAAACAATTATTTATCGCCTTTTCATTTTTCAGGCAGAATTTCTAATGGCAATTACAAGATGGGATTTACTTTCGTATCCCATCGTCCTGAAATCGTCAAAAAAGATGGCAGTATTTACTACAAAGACGCTTTATTTGGGATGGTCGATTCTACGGGAAAAGTAATTATTCCGATTAAATATAAGCGTTTGAACATTCCCAATAAGAGTAAAAATATAATCTTTGCGACCTCCAACGAAAACAATAAAAAAGGCTTGCTCAATATGCAAGGCGATACGATTTTACCTTTTGAGTTTACTTATCTTCATTCCTATCAAGAAAGTCTAGTTGGCTACAAAACTATGGATACACCGTCTGCTTCTTTTTTTGATATGAATGGGAAGCCATTATTCGATAAAACATGGGAAGCAACAAGACCTTTTTGGGAAGGTTTGGCTCAAGTGCGCTCCAATAATAAATGGGGTTTTATTAATCCATTGGGACAAGAAGTTATTCCTTGTAAATATGATTGGGTGAATAATTTTAAGGGTGGATTGGCTTTCGTTACGCTCGATGGTAAAGGAGGATATATTGATAAAGAAGGAAGAGAATATTTTGAAGAGGAATAACCTAAAAAGCAAACGGCTTGATAGGACAATGTCCTATCAAGCCGTTTTAAGTTTGAATTGCTAATTGCTTATTTCATGCGATTCATATCTTGCATGATAAACAAACATTCTTCGATATAAGCATCTTCTTTGATGGACTTGATCCAATCATCGTTGCGCTCTTTTTTAGCTTCGTCGATATCTATTTCTGACATATCTACAGCTAGATTATTGGCATCCAAACCTTCAATTTCGACAAAAATTTCTTCGTATTTATCAGACATTGCATCTAACTCTGCTTCCATTTCATTGTAGGCTTCCATATTGAGCGAATAGCTTGTTTTTTCTCTTTGTTCTTTCAAACGCTTGGCATTTTCTTCTACCAATTGGAAAACTTCACTACCTTTTACTCGCTTGGCACTCAACTCTTTCAAAGTTGGCAAATAGTGCAAAGACGTTACATTTTGGCTATACTGTACAGGTTCGATTTCGCTCCAAGGCATGGCATATTCTTGGTCTTGTTCGCCTGTTTTGATATAAGAATAGGTGTCTGGTAAAATTATATCTGGCGTAACTCCTTTCAATTGAGTAGAACCTCCGTTGATTCTATAGAATTTTTGAATCGTCATTTTAACTTGACCCAATGGCTTGATTTCGCTATTGCCACGAACGGCACGATCCAAGTCAAAGAAACGTTGAACCGTTCCTTTTCCGAAAGTAGAATTGCTACCAACGATAACGGCACGTCCATAATCTTGTAAGGCTGCTGCCAAGATCTCGGAAGCCGAAGCACTAAACTGGTTAACCATGATGATCAAATTGCCTTTGTATTGTACACTAGAATCTTCATCTGATAAAACTTCAGGTTCGCTACCTCTTGCTTTTACTTGAACAATTGGTCCTTCTTCTATAAATAGCCCCGACATTTTGACGACATCTCTCAATGAACCACCTCCGTTATTTCTTAGATCTAATATAATTCCAGTAACATCTTGGTCAATTAATTTTTCTACTTCTTTTTTCACATCTGTAAAACAGCTTCTACCAGTTGTACGATTGAAGTCGGCATAAAAACGAGGCAAGTTGATATAGCCTACTTTGTCGGCAACGTCATCGTAATCCAAGATAGCAGATTTGGCATAACCCTCATCCATGATAACAACGTCTCGAATGATAGAAATAACTTCTGTTGAACCATCTACTCTACGAACCGTCAAGCGAACTTCCGTTCCTTTTTTTCCTCTAATCTTTTTGACTACATCGTCGATTCTCCAACCAGAAATATCAATAGGATCATCGTCTCCTTGAGCTACTTTCATGATTTTATCATCTGCTTTCAATTCCTTTCCTTTCCAAGCAGGACCTCCAGGTACAATACTCGTTATTTTGGTATAATCGCCATCTGTTTGTAGACGTGCGCCAATACCTTCGAGTGTTCCCGACATATTGATGTCAAAATTCTCTTTATCTTTTGGTTCGTAATAAGAAGTATGTGGATCGTAAACATTGATAAGCGCATTGAGGTAATTGCTCAAACGATCTGTACGGCGTTCTTTTTCCAAACGGTCGTACCAATCATCATAACGCTTGAGGACATCTTTTCGAGCTTTTACTTCCAATTGCTCCATCGTCATTTCCTCGAAATCTTCGATTTCTTCTCCTTTGGCAATTTTCTCCAAGTTTTCCTCTTGGTCTTTTATTTTATCCGAAAGGTTGGTCATTACATTGTACTTCATGCTTTTGCGCCAGTACTCTTCCAATTCTTTATCACTTTTTGCAAAGGCTTTCTTATCGCCATCCAATTCTATATCTTCTGTTTTCGAAAAATCGAAAGGTTGAGCCAATGCTTTTTGGTAATAGGCTTTTGTTTTTTCTCTACCTGCATCCAATGCTTTCATAGATAGATTGAACAACTCATAAGTTCCCGCATCCATTTCATCATCAATTTTGAGTTGAAATGCTTTTAACTCATCTACATCTTTTTGTATGAGCCAGCGTCGACCGCCATCGAGACGATCCATATAGGATTCAAAAGCTTTTTCAGAAAAATCATTATCAATATCTTGTGGTTGATAATGCAGTTGATTCAAACCACCTAAAATGGTTTGCATTAGAATGGCTTCTTTTTCTGCATTGTCATAAGGTGGCCAATTGGCAGCGACTAAGAATAAAATAGCTGCAACGGAAAAAAATAACAGACCTCGTATCTTCATAATACTATTGGGTTTTGTATATCTAAAAATGGGGAGGGATAGAACTTAGGTATATCCCTTTTATAATGCAAAAATATGTCCGAATATTTTATATAATACTATTCGATTGACAAATCGCTCTATTTATTAGACGAATAATTATCTATTCGTTACTTAATAAACTTGTAATCTTTCCTTAATGTTGTGAATATTTTTTATAAAATAAAAATATTTGAGCATCTTTTCTTTTTTTACAAAAAAGAAACTTCCTTCTTAAGTTCACAATCATAATGGCTTATAAATATAAGTCTTTTTATATAAAGATGTTTTAGGTCAAGAAACTTTTAAAAGTATTTAACGAAAGTATAACAAAAATAAGGAAAAGTCGCACTAAGACCTTGCCAATAAATTGTTATTCCTACGAGGGAGAACGGATTACTTTTTGCCTTTTTATAAGGGTTTTGAATAGCATCTTACATTTCAATAGTATACAAATGCGTGTGGATTTCGTTATTTTTGTGCGTCTTATGTAAAAGATTGAGTGAGTCTAGTACTTAAAACATATTAGTCGAAGCTACAAGCTTGCCCGACGCAGGCAGGCTTCTTGAAACGTAATAGAAAAAGAGACATCCACAACAATAAAAAATATGATCATCAAAAAAAACTACACTCTTTATTTCATTTTGCTGCTGCTGACCAGTCTTTGTTGGACGGCTTGCAATAAGCTCGATGAACTCAACAATGCCACCATTGAACAATCGAATGCGGAATTTGCGATTCCTCTTTTCAATTCTACGGTTTCGTTTCAAGACATCATTGATAATTTTGACGAAAACACTTTTATTAGTATCGACCCCGACGGACTCATGCGCCTCAATTATAAGGGCGATGTATTGGCAGTCAGTTCTCAAGATTTGTTTGATGCCTTGATTACTTTAGTGCCGCCACAACAAATTTTGGACACCAATTTTGTGACGGAATACGAAATTCCTGGAAGTATTGATATTGATTTTCTGGACTTCAAAACGGGGAGTATGTACTTGGCTTTTCAGAACAATCACACGCAAGCCGTTGAGGTGGATGTGTATATCGACGAGGTACAAAAAGATGGCGAAATATTGCATCGAACACTCAGTATTGATGCGTCGGATGGCACCGAACCTGTCCAGGCTTTTGAGACGATTGACTTGACGGGCTGGCGATGGAATTCAATTGACGACCAATTTACGGTTCGCTACGAAGCAATAAAAGCGGATGGCATGCGAGATACGCTTTCGGAGGTCTATGTGACCTTGCTCAATTTGGAATATTCTTATGCGGAAGGTTATTTGGGAAATGATATTTATCCGATTGGTCGAGATACGATTGAGATTGATTTTTTTGATAATTGGATCAGAGGCGATATTTATTTCGAAGACCCGAAAATCAAATTGACAGCCTTTAATTCTTTTGGTTTTCCATTGGATGGGCAGTTTGAAGAAATCCTTATACAAACCGTTGAAGGCGAATTTATTCCTTTGGAAAGTGAGTTTGTGACCAATGGTGTGTACATAGATTATCCTCGTCTGGATGAAGTAGGTGAGGTAGTCGAAACCTACTTTTCTTTCAATCAAGACAATTCCAATATCCGAGATGTCTTGGGCGCTGGACCTGTAGCAATTGACTATCGCTTGGATGGAGAACCTAATCCTGATTTTGACGAAACGATTCGTGGTTTTATGCTCGACACGAGTGAGTTGCGGGTGCAAATGGAAGTGGAATTGCCTATTTATGGCTCGGCTTCTGGCTTTGCCGTGCAAGATACTTTTGATGCCAATTTTGGGGATTATTCGCAAGTAGAATATGCTGAATTTAAATTGATTTCGGAAAATAATATGCCGCTTTCGGCTGATGTGCAATTGTATTTCCTAGATGCGCAAGGGATTGTTTTTGATTCTTTATTGACGATTGAAGAACGTGTGATTGCTGCTGCTCCTGTGGATGCCAATGGCAATGTGACTTCCATCGCCGAGACCACTACTTTTATTCCTGTTGCTGCGGATAGACTCGATCAAATATTGACGGCTTCTAAAATTATTTTAAGAACAGCTTTTTCGACTAGTAATGAGGGAGATACTTCTGTACGTGTGTTGGCAGACCATGATGTAAATGTGCGGATGGGTGTTAAGTTTGGTTTGGAGTAGCTGTGTGGGACGTTGACCTTTTTGAATGTAGGAATTTTGAATTTTGAATAACTGTACGTGATGTTGACCTATTTTAAGTTCAAGCGCAAATTTTAAGTTCAAAAACGTGATGTTGACTTTTTCTGAACCATATAAGGCACAAAAGAACATATAAGTTTGACGTGAACACCTGTGCACATTAACACGTCCGCAGGACATTTTCGCACATGAACACAATTTTTTTTTCAAAAAAAATCACAAATGAATTATAGATTATTGTTTTTTTTTATTGGCTTGTTTTTGGGGACGCAAGTCCATGCTCAACAGGAAATGGGGACGCATTTTATGGATGACTTGTGGCAATCGACGCATACCAATCCTGCTTTTATGCCCGAGCAGACTTGGACGATTGCTTTGCCTAGTTTGCATTATAATTTTGACCATCAAGGAGGTTCTTTGAATGATATACTCCGAACAAATAATGGACAAACAGTGGTGGATTTGGGTAGTTTTATAGAGCAATTGGATGCAGAGAATAGCCTTTTTGCACAGGTCGATATTCCGATGTTGGAAATGGCTTTTAAGCGAAATAATTTGAGTTTGAATTTGGGGTATCAGATTCGTTTTGGTACACAAATGACTTATCCTAAAAGTTTGGCGGAATTGCTTTGGAATGGCAATGCTCCTTTTATTGGGCAAAGCGTCGAGTTTGGTCCACAATTCAATATTTCTTCTTATAGTGAATTGGCTTTGGGGGCAGCTTATCAGTTATCTAATTTGACGATTGGGGCTAAAGTTAAATACCTGTCGGGCATTGGAAATGCCTCGACCAATTTGCATCAAGCTTCTTTGTACACAAGCGACGATATTTATCAATTATCTTTTCAAACAGACTATGAAATATTGACTTCTTCTATTTTGGAGATTACCGATTTGGATGGATTCAATTTTGAAATAAATAGTAATCTAAATAAATTATTTACCAAAAACACAGGTTTTGCTTTTGACTTGGGGTTTCGTTATCAGGTCAATGAGCAATTGGAATTGAATGCGAGTTTGTTGGATTTGGGGAGTATAAAATGGAAGGATGCTACGGCTTATCACAGCCAAGGGCAAGAAACGTATGAGGGAATTGATTTAGCAGAATTCCTCTTGAATGATTCGATTGAGTTGGAAATAAAACTAGATACCTTGCAAGATGCTTTTCAATTTGAAGAAAGCAATCGAGATTTTACGACAAGTTTGACCAGCAAAGCCTATTTGGGAGCCAATTATCAGTTGAATGAACGTTTTACTTTTGGTGCTGTTTATTTATTGGAACGCAATTCATTGGGCAATTCACATGCTTTTTCGCTCAGTGCAAGAGCAAATGTATTGAAAATGCTAACTTTGGGTCTAACTTATTCGTCTCGTTACGAACAATTTGATAATTTAGGACTAAATTTAGTAGCTAAATTAGGGCCTGTACAATTATTTGGAATGACCGATAACATTATTGGTTCTTTTAATGGTTCGAGCGTCAACGGACGTGTCGGTCTAAATTTAGTTTTTTAATTCCATTCATTAACTGTCAAAAACTCTTTCTTACATGAAAAAAATGTACAATTTTTTAGTTTTATTTTTACTCATCGCAAGCACAAGCTTTGCTCAAAGCCCCACAGCCCAAGGTTGTGATGGAAGTCGCTACATCAATGATGTTTTTACTGATATTAAAATAACAGAAGATGTTCCTTATGGCGAAAATATAAATTTAGCGGGCAACAGCCAAGTCCTTCGTATGGACGTATTCGAACCGATGGATGACAATGCCACTCAGCGTCCAGTTATTATTTTGGCACATGGCGGTTCTTATATTTTTGGCAACAAATCCGATATGCATAATGTTTGTAGATACTATGCCCAAAAAGGCTATGTTGCTGCTACAATTGACTATCGTTATTGGGATTTTTCACAAGGTTTTCCCGATTCTTTGGGCATCCTCGACGTTGTGGTCAAGTCTGTACACGATATGAAAGCAGCTGTTCGCTATTTCAAGGCCGATGCTGACAGCGGAAATGCTTTTGGTGTAGACCCAAATTTGGTTTTTGTGGGTGGACTTTCAGCGGGAGCAATCACGGCTTGCCAAGTAGGTGTGATGGATGAAAGCGACGATATTCCTACTTTTATTCTGGATATTATTGCCAATAATGGCGGTATAGAAGGCGAATCAGGTACGCCTGGTTATTCCTCTGAAGTTCAGGGTATTGTCAATATGTCGGGTGGTGTTTATCAATTGGATTGGATAGACAGTAATTCGCCTCCGATTTTGAGTATTCATGGTACGGCAGATCCAACTGTTCCTTATGGTTTTGGTGTTGCCAATAATGTAATGTCTATCAATGGTAGTGGAAATGTGCATCCGCAAGCAGAAGAAATTGGTATTCCAAATTTCTTGGTTTCTGTACCAAATGGTGGTCATACTGATATTTATTCAGATCCTATTTATGCGGATTCTCAATTGGATTTCAATACGAATGGTATGGGTTTTATGGAAGAACTTTTATGTGGTTTGACTAATACAGAAAACCTAGACGAACCAGCAATAGATTTCTCTATTGCTCCTAACCCTACTACCGAAACAGCTTATATCCAGTTATCGGATTATAGCAATTCTTATGATGTTTTGGTGTATGACCAATTGGGTCGATTGGTTTTTTCTCAATTTGAAAACAGCAATTCTAGTATCGAATTAAACAAAAAGGAAATCGGAACAGGTTTGTTTTTTGTACAAGTTCGTTTGGAAGGGCAGCAAGCTCCTTTGACTAAATCCGTTATTTTTGAGTAGGATTAGTTCAGAAATACTATAAAAGAAAACAGGCAATTCGTGTAATACGAATTGCCTGTTTTTTTTTGTTTAATAAAGATCCAAAGCTTTTCTTACAGAAAGCATTTAGTAAACAGGTGAGACTTTTAATAAACCTCCATAAAATTTCAATCGTGTCTTTTTCATACAAAAAAAACTCACCTGCTCACGAGCTAAAGCTTACTCTATCACTACTTTCTGTACTTGAATACCTCTTGGCGTTGCGATACGCACAAAATAGAATCCAGCAGAAAGGCTACTTGTATTGATGGTTTGTCTTTGTTCGCCACCATTCGTTCTTAATGTCATTTCTTGTAATACACGTCCATCCAAAGCGACCAAAGTCATGTTGACTTGCTCTACATATTCGCTTATCATATTGATGGTCAAATAATCACTAGCAGGATTTGGATAAACACTAATACCTAAACTAGGATCTTCTACGTTTTCAATACCAGTAGTCATTGCGCCTACAATAGTTCCTCTTGAATCAGCGTCTGCACAAGCAGAATCGCCTTCTCCTGAAGACACACAAGCTTCTGAATTGTAGTTAAGCATATCCATAAAGGTAACATCATCGAGTCCCCAACCAACTCCTCCTACTGTTTCGTCTGTTCCAAATCTCCAACGGAAGAATAAGGTTTCGCCTGCAAAATCACTCAAATCAACATAAGAATCGATAAAACCGTCACTTACTCCCCAAAAAGCTTGTTGGAAAGGAATCGTAAAGGTCTGGTAAGAAACAGGGCCTCTATATTTATTTTTGAAGAAATAATCGCCTGCATCCTCCCATGTTACTGCTCCATCATTGGAAAATTGTAAATATCCTCCATCTGTTCCAACTTGCGTATCGTACTTATGATAAAAACGCAAGACAGGTTGGTCTCCTGAAACTACAAAAGGTTGACTCAATAATAAGACTTGGTCTGATTCTTCCTCTAAGTCTGGAACTAAATAAGAACGGACGCCACTGTTTACAAATTCAGGTGCATTATTATTGATATAAGTCCAGTTACTCGCTAATTCATCATCCAAAGAAAAGGCGACCCAATCTTCTTGAACAGAGAGAGGATCTTCGAAGTCTTCTACAAAAAATTCAACAGAACCTTGTGCACTAGAAGAAAGTGCTTGATACGTTAATACAATTTCGTCTCCTGATTCTCTTGTCCCCAACTCCCAAGTAAGTACACCATTCGATTCAACTCCTCCGTTGCTTGCCGATCCAGCTACATAAGAACAGCCTTCAGGAATTATGTCTGTAACAGTAACAGCTGTTAATGCTTCCTCTTTGTGGTTGGTTACAGTGATGGTATAATCAATTACATCTCCTACTTCAATTAGTGGTGTTGCTGTTTTAACAATTTTCAATTCTTTGATACAAGTGGGTAAAGATTCGAAAGAAGAAGTACCATCAGCATCGCTCGCACTTGTCCCTTGGTCTGCATAATACCCCAAACCGCGTTTGGCGAAAGCCGCCCAAATCAAACATTGGTTTGCTCCATTATTATTGATCATATCTGCCGACAAAATAGCATCTCGGCCATCGACGAAACCTGGACTACAAGGTTGTATTTTAAGCCCATCCATTATCAATTGAACGGCAATATTATTACCCGCTGTTTCATCTGTAATATCTATATTGAAACCATGTTCTTCTACCAATGCCCAGTACATATCCCAAAGCATTTGAGTCCACACAGCACCTACCGAGTGTATCAAAGTAGAAAACCGAATAACATCTTCATAGGTGTGGTTATTAATATCAAAATCTGTTGAATAAGGCAATGGTCGAATACCACTACCATTTGTTCCTTGGCGTTGTACATAAGTACCGATACCTCTACGCATTTCGCCTGTATCTCCAGGTTTTACCGAAATCATAAGGGCAAAAATATCAGACCAACCCTCGCCCATTTGTTCCCCATTGCCCAAGCAACCTGTACTCAAAGGACCACCTGTTAAACGGTTGGAGATACCATGTGAAAATTCATGCGAAATAATTCCATTGTCCAAATCTCCATCTAATAAAGAAGGCCCTGAAGCAGAAGGCAATTGAATCGTTACCGTTAATCCTTGATTGATCACAGATTTGAATACAGAACAATCGCCAGAGCTAAGCGAGATAGTAGTAATAGTTGGGTTATCAATTTCTGCCACACCAGCCATCCCCATTGCAGCGTTTTCGTAATTACAAATGATTAATGCAATTGCACCTGCTGCTTCTGCGGCTACTGTTTTTTCTTCAAAAAAGCAGCCACCACGGTCAACCATTGCAATTTTTCCTGTTACATTTTCTGTAATAATATCTCCGCAACCAAATTCAGCTTCGCTTGTACCATCTTTGATGACGATGACTTCTCCAGAAATAGGTGTTTCGCCAACTGCTGGACCATAATCGGCTGTACCTGTTTCATAAGAACCTGCTAAATCTGTTGGTTCATTTACAGTCAATAATTTTCCTCCTGCTTCATCCCAAAGATACATTTGCATCACTCCATTGCCTCCATCTGGTGGTGTAGCGAAGTTCGCATTATTGATATTATTGACATCTCCGTTTCCATCTTGGGCTTCTGCCAAAACAAAATCATTACCTCCTGTTCCAGAGTTTCCATAATTATTGGCTTGGAAGTTTCCAGCCGATTCATCGAAACCAAAATAATGTGCAAAATCATGAATGGTATTGACCGAATAAAATAAATTCGTTACGGCAGCATCTCTTTGGTCTTCTGGTTCATTGTTCGCATCATAAGGAAAATCGAAAACCAATCCAGCACCGCCATCTGGTTGTCCACTTGGCGTACTTGTATTATTCAAATCCAAATAAGCATTGACATTATTTCCTCTCGTAATGGTGTATTCTGCCCCATCTGCACCATTGGTATCATGCCAGCCATAAGGCGAAGCAGATGGATAATGTGGATCTACCAATAAATTTCTAGCTCCATGTATTGGGCTTTCATGTGGACTGTTGGTTGTTCCAAACATTTCGCCAAATACATTATAGCTACCTGCCATTGCGGCACTTTCGTTTTGCAAGGCTTTGCTTACAGGTATTGCTTTTTTCTCATGAGTATGTGTAGTACAAGCCGCATCGTGATTGTGATATGGATCATCTACAAATGTACAGTGTACGGTATAATTATTTTTATCCAAAATTTCTCCTGTTACAGCATCTACTCGTAGGCTCCAATAATCGTGGCGATCGAGTTGCTCGATTGCCAAATCCCAAGCCAAACGAAGTGTACCTTCTTGACTTGCTTGAAATTTTAGTTTAACATTAATATCACTATGAGAAAAATCGCTTTTTCCAAAAACATATTCTTTGGTAGAAATTTGTTCTTGTAAACGCAAAGGATTGGCAGTCGCCAATCCTAAATGGTTGATTGCTGCTTGCAAGGCTTCTTTTGCATCTATAGAAGGAGTTGCTGTGTTGATTTTAGCGTTAAGGTTGGCAACAAATCTGTTTCCTACATTATGTACCTTTCCTTCGGGCGTGATGTGCACACTTGTGATGGCATTGTACACTTCGATGCCTTGGTGGCGTTGGATAAAATAAATATGCGTTAGTTGATTGTGCTTAGTTGTATACATACTACTAACAGCCAAGTCTACAATATCTACTCGTTCTAGTTTCCAATCTTCTTGTTGGGTCTCAATATATCGAAGTCCTTTGTCGAGTGGTGTTTGTATTTGTGCTATCGCTACATTGGCGATAAATACAAACAACAAACTAAATAAGAAGGTGTTCTTAGTAAAGTTAATTTTCATATTATTGTAATGAGTTTAAAATGATTAATAGGTTATAGACGTTTTTCCAATTTATTAAAATATTAAACAGAAGTTCCTTTCAAATAGTTTTAAGTGTTTTTTTGCAAAAAAACCAAGCCTTTCTTTAAAAATTTCTACATTCGTAAAAATAAGGAATTTATATGGTTTGATGCCACTAAATGGGGCTTAGAAACTAAAGCTTGTACGACAAAAATGTATTTAGGATGAAAAATAAGTCAGCAAAAAACATAATTATTGGAAGACATCCCCTTTTGGATGCTATCGAAGCAGGTACTTCTATTGATAAAATATTGCTCCAACAAGGTGTACGCGGCGAATTTGAGCGTACGATCCGTCATCTGAGCAAATCACATAATATTCCTTTTCAGGTTGTCCCAAAAGAACGACTACAAAAGCTAAGTAATGCCAATCATCAAGGAGTGATCGCATTTACAGCGGCTTTGGAGTATCACAAGATAGAGGATATTATTCCTATGATTTACGAAAAATCGGAAACACCCTTGTTTTTGATTTTGGATGGCGTAACGGATGTACGCAATTTTGGGGCAATCGCTCGTTCGGCTGAAATATGCGGCGCACATGCCATTATCATCCCCAAAAAAGGTTCTGCAACCATCAACGAAGATGCCATTAAAACATCAGCAGGTGCATTGACCAAGATTCCTGTTTGTAGAGAACATAGTTTAATCAATACTATTGAGTTGTTGGCAATGAATGGAATTCAGATTTTTGCGAGTGATTTGTCAGCAGAAAAGCGATTACAAGACCTTGATTTGACAGAACCAAGTGCTATTGTTATTGGTTCAGAAGGTAATGGTATTAGTCAGTCGGTTAGAAAAGCAGTCGAACAGTTGTTTATTATTCCTCAAGTAGGAACAACCGATTCCTTCAATGTTTCGGTAGCTACAGGCATTATACTGTATGAAGTAATGCGCCAAAGAGGGGGAAAATAAAAATGACTTAGTGCGTACACTAAGCCATTGATAATCATCCCAATACCGATTAATTTATTTTTATATATCTTACAATTCACTCTAAGAGAGTAAATGTCATGTCGATTAATAAACAGAGAGTTACTAAAGAAGTACATTCTTTGTTTAAGCCTTGAAATTATTCTAAAATTTAAGATATTTTAAGCCTACGGCTTAAAAAGGTGTAATGTAAGGTTTATAAGAATTGAACGGAGTAATGTTCTTGTGGGGTAAGTCCTTTCGTGATGCTCTTCTATCAATCTTCTTTAGAGTCACACAAAACATTAAATTGTTCATGGTTTCTTTTTGGCTATATAAAAAGCCTTGCTTATTATAATTAGCCTTAATTTAAGTAATTTTTCAATGTCACTTTAACTAACTAATTACTATACAAAGATAAGCCTTATTTTGATTCAATAAATACCCTAAAAGTGGTATTTATTGAATTTTTTTTAATACACTTTGTAAATAATCCTTATACTTTACCCTTTTAAAACATAGTAAAAAATTACTATAATGCATTAAATTTTCTTACATAAAAAAACACCCGCCTGAAACAAAGGCGGGTGTTGGATAAAAATAAACTATTTATTAATCACTGTTTTTTGCATTGAAAAAGTGTCACTAATTCAATAAATTTCTTTTGAGTTTTTTTCTGGCTTTGCCAGGTTTTGTTTGTATGAATTGGATTAATAAATCGTTTAAAAAAAGCGCAATTCGGTCCTGTCTGCAAAAGCAGACAGGATTTCCGAATTGCGGGATGTCAAAGTTTAATCTAGTACTATCATTTTTCGAGTTTGCGAGAATCCTTCTGTATCTAAGTTGTAGTAAAGAATGCCACTTATAACATCTTCTTTTTTCAAAGTTATTTCATTGTATCCTTTTGTATATTCATTGCTAACAGTGTGTATTGTTTTTCCTGAAACATCATAAACCGTCAATGTAGCTTTTTGTGTTTTTGGCATATAAAAACCAATAGTCGAGTGTCCTTTAAATGGATTAGGCTTGTTTTGGAACAATTGGAAGTCCATATCAGCCGTCGGGTCTGAAACCGTACCGATAAAGTTCAAGTCCAAATCCATTTTTTCGTTATCCAAATTGTAAGCTTCAGGCTTCGTGTAGCGTGAATTTACTTGGAAAACATCACTCAATGTACCGTTTTGCTTCGCTCGTACTTTCAAAATCATCAATGGCGCTGCCGTTTGATTTGTAACCATGGTATTGACCCAACTTCCTGTTATGATTCCTTCTTCGCTCAATTGTAAACCTATATTTTGAGCTTTCATCAATGAAGTTGCATTGTCCAATAACTCTACTATTTCTATTTTATCCGTATCAAAAGCCAATGTAAATTGAAGGCCTTTGGTCGTGTGAATTTCTGGAGCAGATAAAACGACCATACTTTCTTGTCCTACTTTCAATATTTCATTGTTCATCGCTAATGTTAATACTTCCTTGTCGGTACGTTCTTCTGCTATTGATTGAGCATTTGCTTGAGCAGAACAATCCAAATCACCTACTTTTACTCCTACAAAACCCAAATCCATATCTGTGCTTGCATTTTGAATGAAGTAGTTTTCAGGGAATACTTCGTGCCAAGGGTTGGTCGCATCTGGGAAAGCATAATTGCCATCGACAAATCTCCAAGATCCTACATTCGGTAATTCTGTAATTTGGAATAAAATCAATTGACGCAATGTTACGATGTCTAAAGTTGATAAGTAACCATCATTGTTGGCATCGCCTGCAATGATTTTGTAAGGGCTATCCAAATATTCGACTCCTAATACATGCTGTCCCAATTTCACTAAATCGAAGGTTGAAATACCATTCAAATAATCATCGTTTTTGCTCAATTTTACGGTGTAATCTATACCTGAATCTGCTTCGAATTCGAACTCTCCATTTACATCCGTCATAATCATTTCTTCTGTGCTTCCTAGTAATTCAACTTCTACATTTTCGATTGTTGTTGCTTCTTCGCTTTCGACTCTACCACTTACAGTTAATCGGCAAGTACCGCCACAATGAGTCAAACTTACAGAAGGGCAAAGCGTTACTGTGCTATTGCTATTAGCATCTATAATAGAAATAGAAAACATAAAAGGATTAACTGCTGTACCAGGAGAAGTTGCTCCGTTAGTAATTGTATAACTAATAGAAGTACCAGTCCCTGATGGATTGTTTGCTAGTCCACTTATATCCGTAAAAACAATATTGGATATTAAATCCGAGACATCTGTACAGTTATCGGTTAGCAAAGTATTCCAAGAAGCAGCTAAAGGACTGTCATTAATAATACTAGTTGCATCAACCGTATAGATACTTCCTACAGGCAAATCTAAAAGCTGCGTATAAAAATTATTACAGTTTGTACTTGCATCAAAAACAGGATTAGTAGTATCGGTTATGGAGATATTTTCATAACATACGCCTTCTGTATTATTTGCATTATTTGTATATTTTACAAAAATAGTTGATTGTGGCGTTGTGTTACTTTGTGATTGCACATCATCGCAATCGTAAGTTGCATTCGCTCCAAATCCTGCATTAGTATTAGAATATTGTAGCGTATAATTCGTATTATTACTTGTCAAAAAATTAGTTCCATCGACTACTACTTGCGTAGTGTTAAGCGGAAATACAGTGTTTGTAGTGACTTCAAAACCTGATGGTAAACTCGTAGAACACTTACAAGTATTACTATCATCTTTCAATGTTACAGTTGTCCAACATAATTCTGATTGATTACCAGAACCATCAGTAGCCTGAACTTCTACCATTAAAGGCGAGCCAAAGTCAGCACAAGAGACATTGATACATTCGGTAAAAACAGCCCCCGAATCTTTTCGGCGCATAGCGTAAGTTACAGCACTACAATTGTCATCGGTACTAGCAGGGTTTATTACATTTAAAGCGCAAATTTGCGTGATGCCATTCGTTACATTATTTAAAGTAACCGAAGAAGGGCTACAAACCACGATTGGTCCCTGAACATCTACTATTTCAAAATAGCGTGTGATGGTATCTCTCAAATTATTACAATCATTTTCAACAATGTAATGCAAGTAATAAGAATCTCTTTCCATACTAATTGTAAATACATCAGTGACTGCTAAATCATAGTTGTGTCCGAGATATAATTGATTATCCTCTTTAGTATATAATTCCAAAGAATAAGATAAGTCCGAACATCCTGGATTCGTGATTTTAGGTACTCGGAAATCCACATCTGCATGACAACCATTGCTAGCCGTATTGATTATATATGAACTAATATCGGTACCACTACCACCTTTCACATCGTTCTCTGTTGCAAGTGTGTAAGTTGCATCTAATGCTGCATAGTCAGGAGCAGAAGTGTCTTTTACCAAAATACGCTCCAACTCATTTTCTATCAAGACACCAGAATTGCCCGCATTTATATCGCACCAATCATAGATACTCCAATTTCGGACAATTTTAAATTCATTCCCACAAGTTAAGGCAATAGGGTCTGAGTCGACAAAAGTAGCTACCATTTTGCACGTGTGATCGATAGGAATGATATCATCTATACCATCATCATCTTGGTCAAACAAAAAGTGAGGTACTTGTTCTGGTAATAAATTTAAGGAACTAACATCTAATATGCCATTGGTAACGGTTACATCTGCACAATTAACAATCGCTTCTTCTGGGAATACTATTTTGCTCACAGTAGGTCTAAAAATAAAAGCATGCTGAGAGCACGATTCTCCGACCATACCTGATCCATCGGTAGGAGTCCAAACATTAGAGACTACTCTATCTAATACAAAATCGGCATAATCACCTTTCCCTTCATATACTCCATCAGCATCCAAGTCTTCAAAAAAGTTAGTATCTAATCCAAAACCTTCTAGTAGAGCATCGGTCAAGCCTTCACCACAACTTGTTGTTTCTCTCGTAAATGGAGTCCCTACATTTACGACACCTGAACAGTCAGAAAAATAACTTTCTATTAACTCATCAAAAGGTATTTCTTGTCCTGCTGCTGTAAAATCTCTACAAGGCACATATACAGGCTTTAGTAGGTTCTGAGGAACATTGCATGTAGGCGGCGTCTTATCTTCTACTGTAATACTTCCCCAACAAATACTTCCCGTTGACATTCCATTTGGAGTATATTCGACCGTAACAGAGAATGTACCAAAGTCTTCTAAAATATTGTCAGACTCTCCAGCAATAGTTACCGTATAATCTTCATAACCAGAACATGGTGATGCTACCATCATTTGTGGCGTAATTTCTACACTACAAGAGCTAGGCATCGTGATATTCATTCCAGAATTACAAACCATAACAGGTTGAACACTAATCAATTGAGTATCGGTCAACAAATTATTATCACAATCAGCTGCTTCCCAGGTAACATAATAATCGCCTACCGGAAGTCCTGCATCTATAGTTATCACATTTGGATTCAAAAAAGAACTTATTACAAAACCGGAACCTGATTGTAATCCAGTCGTCCCATTGTACGTAAAAGTAGTTCCTGCTGGTAATACGTTATTGACATCGAAACTCATATTAGTGATATTGTCACATGTCAAAGTAGGTATAGTTACGTCAATGAAATCAGATGTACAAGATGTACCTACATTTGAACTTAGTCCTACTATAACGTTTGGTGCAGCATCTAATTCACAAGAACTGCAAGTATAAGTCATATTCCAACCCTTCCAATCTGGCTGACAATAAAGTCCATGATTTTTTGTCTTAACCGCTACATAAACGGTACTATTCATACAAGTTGCTGTATTCGAAATAGTTAATGTTGAACAAGTTGCTCCAGTAGCATCTGTAGAGATAGTACTTGCTGTAACCAAAGTAGCATTATCTGCTAAGCCATCCCATGCATCCAATACAGGATACACATCAGGATCCGTTGTAGAACAAGCAACAAAAGTATAACTATTGCCTGCACTCAATACAAATCCATAAGTAGCTCCACTCACAATTTGGTTTGCCAAGGTTTGAGGAGAACTAGAACAAGCAGTACTGAAATCTTGAATAAATCCGTCTTCACCATCTTGTCCAGCAGTAGGATTGGCCTCTACATAATCAGCTATGCCATCCATATTGTCATCTGGTCCTAAGGTAAAAGCCTCTGCTCCATTAAAAGTGTTATCCGAACTTGCAGGATGAGGACAATTTTGCGCTTGTAGTGTATTGGTACCCAAACAAATTAAGAAAAGCCATGCTAGTTGTTGCCATCGAGATAGATAATTTCTACTCTGCGGAGTTTCTGAGAACGTGTGTGTAATGTGTGTCATAATGTTTAAAAAAATTTAGTGTTTGAAAAATGATATGTGTATAGATCTACTAGCCTCTTGGTAGACGATTCTACCAATAAGTATTTTTTATCGTGCGAGATAGCTCTATGACCTAGCTATACAAGCATGCAATGTTTTTTCTTTAATAATTATTGAATTGCGGACACTCTTCATCAACGGACACCACGAGCGAATATGCCTATAGTTGTGCCTTGCTAACTATTTTTTACAAAAGCATTCTGTTGTGAAAATTAATCCGAAAGATTAGGTAAAACTATTTTGTATATTATACAGTACCTATTATTTTTCAGCAAGCTGAAAAACAGCACTAAAATATACTCGATAAAGGAGAAGAATTGCACGAGGAAGGGGGGAAATGCGCAACACGGGGGTGTGTTTCTCTATCATCAAAATATCTTACCTGATTTTAGCCTCGATAGTATTCTATACAGAATCTCTATGCGAGTTCTATGTGAGTTGTTTGATGTGTATGTGGAAAGTCTAAAAGTTCTATTGTAAGAGTGAAAAAATATTAGGATTGTTTCTCATTTCTTACCCTACAAATATGGCTGATATTTTACTATTGTGTAATCTATTTTGTTTGCTTTTGTGACATTCTATGTTTTTTTATATTATAAAAAAAATACATTTTTTATTTTTTGAATATATGACTTCTTTAGCAGTGCTTGAAAGCTTTATAAAATAAAAATAATTTTAATATGTATCATATTAAAATTATTTAGTGTGAATAATACCGATTAGATTTCAGGTAAAAAAATTCTCTTCTGTTATATTCCTTAGATCATTCAACAGGCTTCATTTCCAAGTACTTATACCTTCTGTTGGCTAAAATTCATCTATTGATCTTTATAAAATAAAAAAAGCCCCTCCTAGTAAAACTAGGAAGAGGCCATCCCAAAAACCGATTTAAACTGTGTTTAGAAAACGGGTTTTGAGTATTATTTTTATTCTTATTCTTTTTCTTAGATTCTTATTATGTGTATTTCAACAAGTATTTTTATAAAAAAGTGAGGGTTCCGAAAAATTCGGAACCCTCTTTTTTATTAATTATTATTCGATAATAATCATTTTCATAGTAGCAGAGTTTGCAGGTGTATCCAATTGGTAGTAGATAATACCTGAAGCATTCAACTCATTGCTGTTTAAGCTAATGGTGTTGTAACCTCTTGCATATTCTCCTTCAATTACTTTCAATACTTTTCCTGAAACATCGTATACTTTCAATGTTGCTGTAGTTGTAGTTGGTACATTGAATCCAATCACTGTCTCCCCGTTGAATGGGTTTGGAGTGTTTTGGTACAATTCAAATGCTCCACCACTTACTACTGAACCTGATTCTGTGTTGAATGCAATTGCTACATCCATCAAATCATTTCCTGCATACGCTTCTGCGCTTGTGTATTTAGAGTTTACGCTTACAGCATCACTCAATACCACATTTGATGTGATGTTGAAGTTCAATGTAAACAATACCTCATCGTTTGCTACATTAGTAGCTTCACTTGTATTCCATGAAGTTGTAATAACACCTTCGTTCAACATTGCGAAACCAAAGTTTGCTTCACTTACAGCCAATGCACCAGCTTCAACTCCTGCAAAGTTCATTGCAGCAGCATCAAAGTTCATTGTGTATTGGAATCCGTTGATACCGTCAAAATCAGATGCTCTGAATTCGATGCTAGTAGTATTACCAGCTTTCAATTCAGCATCTTCTACAGACATTACCAAAGTTCCAGTCATGTTACGTTCTTCTGCTCCAACCAATGTGTTTGGTGTAGCGTTTCCGTCTACATCACCCACTTTCACAGCGATGAAATCAACCAACATCTCATCTTGAGTTAAGTTGTTTACATCAATAGCTTCTGGGAATACCTCATACCAAGGATTAGTTGATACTGGGAATACATAAGATTTGTCAACAAATCTCCAAGAAGTGTTTGATGGGAAATCACTGATTACGAATAAGATTAACTGACGGTTTTGAACGATATCAAATGTAGTTACATTTCCATCACTGTTAACGTCAGCTGCAATCAAAGCATAAGGACTAGTCAAAGCATTCACACCTAAGATGTGCTGGCTCATCAATACTAAGTCATAAGTAGAAACTCCATTTGTAGGATTTACATCTTTAGTAGGAGTTACTGTATAGTTGATGTTCTGATTCAAGTTAGGGAATGCATAGTGACCGTTGATTCCTGTAGGCAATGCATTAGATACACCGTTAGAACCATCAATATCAACCATTACATCTTCTACCATTTCAACATCTTCTGTTTCGATAGTACCCGCAATCATACGAGAATCATCTTCACCACCTGTGCTTCCACAGATTCCGTTAGGATCTTGAAGGATGATGTAAGTAGTACAATAGTCAGCATTACCAGCTTCATCTTCAACCCATACTTCAACGATTACTGTTCCTAAGTTATCACAACAAAGTGTCAAACTTGTTTGTGGAGCAGCAGTAGTACCTTCCAAACGAATCTTAGCAGAATTTTCTACATAAGTATCATCTGAACAGTTATCAAAAGCATATTCTAATAAATCAGAAGCCCAAACATCTACACAACCATCAGAGTTCATACCAGGTAAGCTAATACCATTCAAACATACTGGAGTTGGGTTTTTGCAATCTTCGATTGTAAATAAGTATTCGCAAGAGCTTGTGTTACCACAACCATCTTCAACGATCCACTTGATTTTGTGTGTTCCGTATGGGTAGATACCAGAAGCATCGTTTCCATTATCAATTATATCAAATGATCCATCATTAAATGCATCAATTTTGTATGTATATTCCAAAGATGCATCATCAGAACAAGCATCTGTAGCTTCTAACACTAACTCCGCTTCTCCTTCACAACCATCTGTTAAATCACAGAAAGTTTGATCACCAGGACAAACGATTTCAGGTGCTCCGCTATCCAATACTTTAATGATTTGAGTATACTGGAAGTAACCATCATCATCTTGGTAAGTACGTGGAAGTGGTTGTGGGAATCCTAAATCAGTGTTATCAGGATTTCCTTGGTCATAAACACACCAGTTAACAACAGTCCAAGTACGTTCTATTTTGTAACAAGCATCAGTAACGATAGTCAAGATTAAGTCTTCGCTGCTAACAGCAACCAACTCACAATCATCATCAGAGAATGTAGGTGCACCAGAATCCTGGATAGCACAATTTGTCAAAGTAACATCTGCAGGGAACTGAACAACAAAGTCAGAAACAGGAAGTACTGTAATTTCTTGTGTACAAGAAGCATCAGCAGATTTAGAGCTACCATCTGTAGCTGTCCAAGTACGAGTTAATGTACCAGATTTGCACTGATCCAACTCACCACCATCAGTTACAGTCATTGTAGCTGTACAGTTATCAATAGCAACTGGAGTACCAAATGGATCGTGTATTGAAGGATCATCACAATTGATAGTTTTGTCAGGAGCACAAGTAATTACAGGAGGAAGAGCATCTTCAATCAATGCTGTTTTCCAACATACATTAGAATTTCCTGCAGCATCTGTAACTCTCAATTCAACTGTAATGTTTTCGTCAACATCACAACATTCGAAAGGTACATAAGGTCCCCAAGAAGTTGTTCCTAAACAACCATCTGTACGACGAACTTCCAAAGTAACTGCACTACAGTTATCAAAAGAACCTTCATCAACATCTTCTGCATTCAAACGAGCTGTTCCGTCACTACCCAATGATACATGCAATTGGTCATCACAAATAGCAATTGGAGGAGTATCATCAACAACTGTAATAGTTATTATTTTTTCTGTTTGATTCAAACAAGCATCTTTTGCTGTAATCAAAATTTCAGTAGTACCAGCAGCAACATCTTCTAAAGATTCGCCATTGAATAAATCAACGATTACCAACTGACCACCACCAATATAAGCACCACCACCTTGTGTGTAAGTAGCTATTACTGATGCAACGCCAGAACAGTTATCTTCTATACCTAAATCGTCTAAGCTAATGTTAGCTTCACAATCGTAAGGATCTGTACCTACTGTAATAGTATCATCTTGACCAATAGTTGGTCCTTGAGTATCTTCAACTTTGATAATTTGCTGGTGTTCTTTGTTTACACCTGAGCACCAGTTTACGATCAACCATGTACGGATGATTTTGTAACCGTCTCCACAAGTATATAATACTTGGTCGTTGTATGTGTAAGAAATATCACACAAACCATGATGGTCTGCAGTCAAATCAAAACAACCAAAGATTGGTCCACCTGATACTTCAGGAGTGATTTGATCTGGAGTTTGTCCATTACACTCAATAGAGATATCACCAGGCTTTTCGATTTGATCCATTGTTGGAGCTTTCAAACCTACTGTCTGCGTACAAGTAGAAGTTCTACCTGACTTGTCCGTTGCTTGCCATGTACGAACGATAGTTGAACCATTCCAATCAGATTGATCACAACCTGTTTCAGCAACCATTTCGTTGATCAATTCAACACCTTCTAAAGTACAATCGTAAGCTGAGTAAGGGAATGCAAATCCACAAGTCAAAGTAATAGATGCAGCAGTTACCTGACCACCACCAAATGGAGGAGTTGGGAAAGTTGCATTATTATCAACGATTTGGATGTACCAAGTACCTCCAGCATTAGCAGGAACATTGTTTCCACTATTTTCAGTAACAAAATCCTCAGGATTTGTACTTTCTGTCAAAGAACAAGCTGCACCTAAAAGAGCTAATAAATCTGGAGAATCATTAGCAGGATTTGGTGTATAAATGTTAGTTGGTCCAACATCGCCATTCGTATCTAATGTCAATGGAGAAACACCACCTAAAGCAGCATCTAAAGCAGCTGGTAAGTGTAATAATACAGCCAAGTCAGTTACATCATTGTGTGTCAAATTCAAGTTTACTTGAATGTTCTGAATCATTTCACCAAGAGGTGCGCAAGGCATATTTACAGGAATAAAAGTATTTGATTGTAATCCTGCATTACCACCAGCGATATTTGCTGGCAATTCAGTTGCTACTTCATAAACATCAGTATGTGTATAGAATTCATTTAATGCCTCAGGGTGAGTACAAGGAACATCATAATCAACACAGTTGATTATTGGATCCAATTTATCTTCAACAGAAATTGTACCCCAACATTTGTTTTGAGAGAATTTGTGTTCTACAACATAAGTCAATGTTTCCCATTCTTGGTCAGCACTTATTAAGTTGTTAGCAGGTGTTGTATTAGAACCTGGTAAGATTTCATTTCCATTATCATCTAAAGGATTTCCATTTACACTATAAACTACTAAAGGATTTCCGTTTCCATCCAAAATAGTTACAGCATATTCTTCTTCACAGAAGTTAGGCATTTCCAATACCATATCAGGAGTTACACGAACAACACATTCGCCTAAATCATCTTGGTAAGGGTTTCCTGTTCCGTTTGTATCATCAGACCAAACTGGAGCACCCAAAGAAATAATTACATTATCATTACAAGCTAATGTAGGATTTGTATCTGTTACGATATTCAAATCAGCAGTACATTTCACCATTACATCATCACAGTAAGTATATTTAGTAACATATTTGTGGCAACCTACAGGTAGTATACCTGCTCCTAAACCAGCATCACCATCAAATAATTCGCTAGAAGAGAATATAGTACCAGAACCAGTTATTGGGCTACCAGCAATCACGTCATAGTCAACACCATTAACCAATACAAAATGTTGTACTGTCAAATCGCAACCTTGTGCGTGGTAACATTCTGGATAACAAATTTCTGGTGCAACTATAGGCAAGCTTACTTGACCATTAGTAATACAAGTTCCATCAACTGCATCTGTAATATTTACATCTACACAAGAGCCTTCACAAGGAATTGTGAATTCAGTTCTTGTTTCATCATTAGCAGGAGCAATAGGTCCTAAAACCAAAGCATCTCCAAAGTGAGCATCTAAAGGATCAGTGATTTCTGTACCGTAGTTTACGTTATCAGTAATCAATTCCCATGTACCACCATTCCAAGAATCGTTGAAACCATCGAAACCTACGAAAGTATAAACATTACATTTATCTAAGGTTACATCATAATCTATTTGGAAACCAGGAGCTAAACCAGTGTAAACTGTTGCATTTACACCAATAACTTGAGCACCTTGAGCTGTAGTACTTGCTTGTCCTTCATATATTTCCCAAGATTGCTCTTCAGGAAAACCACCCATAGTGATACGAACAGTGAAATCTTCTGTTTGGTCTAAACAAGAATTCAAAGGACAATCTGCTTTAACTCTAAGTTGTTGGTTAGCAGGAATATTTCCGTCGAAGTGAAGTAAAGTATCACCTAAAGCATCAACTAAAGTTAAACCATGCTCTACTTCAAATGCACCATTCCAATATGTCAAATCGATGGTTTCTCCATCATTTACATATAAAGGAATAAATTTACATTCTCCGTCAGAAACAGTAACTTTATGGTTAGTTGCTGGCCAAGCTTCAGCGATAGAAACATCAACTGACGCTCCATCCCATCCATTAGATGCAGTATCACGTAAGATTAATAAAAAAGAACAATCTTTACCTTGTGCAGGTGGAAAGTCTTTCATATCAAAATCACATGGAACTGCCGCAGGAGGAGTTCCTCCTCCGCTTGATGACAAACAAGCAGAACCCGCAGATACGGTTGTTCCTGCAGTGTTACAAGCAACTGTTGTTGCATCAGCGTTAGCAAATGGTGCAACTTCTTGAGCACCTACAGTAGAACCTGCGCCGTCTTCATCATCTTGACTATAAATGAAAGCGAAACCGCCATCATCGTATAATGCTACCGCAAACTCTACGTTTCCTCCACCGAAGTGAGTTCCTACCCATTCAACAACAGTATACCCAAAAGCTCCGCCATTAGGGTTATTTGTTGCATAAGGTCCTGTACCTGCAGCAAAGTATTCTGCAAAAATATCTGTTACTAAATCATCGTGTAATGGATAAATACGATCTCCTCCTCCACTTGATAGAGTAGAAGGAAGTGGACAATCATTACTAAGGTCTGGGCCTCCATCTGAAAGATCCGTACTAATATATCCATTAGTAGCTACAATAATATCTGAGAATGGATTCCCAAATATAGTATATCCGGGTCCACCAATCGTCCCAGACGATAAGGTGCCAGATACATCATCACCAGAAACTACTAGAGTTCCAGATACCTGGATACTACTAAAAGTTGGTGAATTAGGGCAAGCAGTATCTGTATATGTTTGACCATTCATCATGAATGGCATACACATTAGTGCTGTTATAAAAAGGTAAAACAATTTTTTCATTAGAATATGTTTCATTGAATTAAATTTGCAAATAAAATGTTCTTCTCTATCACTTTTAGTATTACTCAACAAGTATAGTTTCCAATTCCGTAGCAAGTTCTTCTTTTTGAGCTTCAGTAATAACATTGTAATAAGAAGCTGCATTATTGTTTAGCCATTCTGTAGCTAACTCCATTGCTTCTTCCACTGTTTTTCCATCTTTCGTTATATACTTTTCAGTATACTTGTACAAGTCTTTCTCCAAAGAGAGCATAGAATATTCATCAGAGCTTTGAGCAAAAGAACCTCTTTGCACCAATGTCATTTCTGCTTCATGGATTAAGTCATTTGCTGCGGTATCTTCAGAGATAAACTCCTGTCCAACAGCGAATTGTGCACTCGCCATAGCTCCCCAAAAGAAGGCTAATTGTAATGCGTGTTTAAAACGTTTTTTCATGAGACTAAATGTTGTTTAATTAAATGATAAAAAATTCTTTAGTTGAAAACTATATCTTAGACTGGATTCATTGTAGAGCAGAAAATAGAGATGTTATAGCATAGTTATAACTAAGTTGTTATACTATTTTCAGTCTAAATGCCAGTTTTAATTTCAATTATAACAATAGCTTGTTGGGCATTAACTTTACACTTTGCTTAAAACAAGGCATAGAATTAGTGTCCGAAAACAAGCATGCTTTCGCAAAAAAATATGATTTTTGTGTAAACTTAGGTCAGAAATAGACCATTGAGAGAGGGAATGGATATTTTTCTTTAACCAGTTCACGGGATAATAATTTACTTGACAAATTGTCAGTAAACTAGGTCTACTACATTACGGTTTCGAGGAATTTCTAATAAGATGAAGCTATGTTCTTTTAGATAAAGAATAGCTTCTATTTTGTAAGGTTTATGGAATGCTTATTATTTGGACTTACTAACTAAATCCGATGACAAAGATACAACAATACCGATTACAAAGAATACCCGAAACAGGGTATTTTTAAAATAAATAAATAAAACATATAATTTACACCAAGGTTTTAAGCCTTAGGAAAGAAGCCTTTAAAGGTTTAACCAATAAGTAAACTTAGCTATAACAGCTCTGTTTTTAGCACTAAAGTCCATGCTATAATAGTTGTCTGTATAAACGATAAAGAAATCAGAAACGGGAGCAAAACGCCATTGAAGACGGGCATTTACATTGAAATTATCTATTTGACTATTGTATTGAAGGAAGGTCGTTAGGTATATTTTTTTGGTGAAACTTATATCTATTCTTGGGCCTATGAGAAATAAAGATTCTTGGGCGTAAGGCATTGGCAAATCTATATAATTATAACTATAATTGATTGCTATAGAACCAAATGGTTGAAAACGATAATCAAAAGAACCTGATAGTGCATATCTATAACCATTGAAATATTGACCGACGAATGGTTCTATTCGATAAGAGATTTTTTTGCGTCGATTGGAATTATATCTTGCTCGGACATTGGTATACTTGTAATCCGAAAGAGCTGGCAGTTCTTCCGACTCCGTTCCTGTTGGGTCAAAAGCTTCTGTCAAGAAGGTATATGTATTTTGAAGCGTCAAGCGAAATCGACCACTATTTGAAAGTGAAGCATCCCAATACAATTCTAAATTATGGTCTGTTCGTCCAATATCTGGTGTCCAAAATGTAGTCAGTTCCATGCCTGGTCCATGCTGATTCAACCATTTATTTTTCTTTGGATAGAAATATAAACGAGCTTCTGGATTTATTCTAAAATAATTGGTGCGAGGTACAAAGCCTACTTGTGCTTCAAAAGCATCTCCAACATATTGGTGATTCCATTCTATACTATAGAGTCTTTCTTTGTAATTGATTTCAAAGCCATGAGCAAATTCATTTCCTTCTTTTTCTTCAGCAGAAAAAGTATGATGGTAGAAAACCTTGCCTGTCCACGTATTATCAGAGCTTGCAATATTATAATCTAGACCAATTACTCGATTATAAGGGTCATATTTTTCTGATTCTGTTGAGGTGAAGTTTTCTTTATTGACGAAAATCAATCCTATGTTGCTCCGACTAAATATTTTCCGCTGAACGGCTGCTACGGTATAATTAAAACTAGGTAAGTCATTGTCCGCATCGGCAGCTGTTTGCATATTGAGTAGTCCTATTCGCCAATTTTCATCTAGTTTCCCACTCAATCTTGCTCCGCCCAAAATAGTATTTTGAATGGTAGAATCATCTGTTGTATCTACTGCAACTCCTATTCGTCTAGAAAAAAATGGGTTAATCCGAGAGATTCCAAAGCTCGAAAATAAATCTGCATTTTCTAAAAAAAATTGTCGGCGTTCTGGAAAAAAAATCTCAAAACGATCAAGGTTCGTAACTTGTCTATCTACTTCTACTTGAGAAAAATCTGGATTAATGGTTAAATCTAAATTGAGTCCTGAAGTAACGGCAATTTTTGCATCCCCTCCTACTCCATACGTTCTTTCTGTATCACTTCCAGCGGTTTCAAAATCCCGAACAATTCCTGCGGTTGCATAAGGAATAAAGGTCAAATTAGCTCCAGATTTTTTCAAAGGCTCTTCCCAAATCATATCTCCATTGAATGCCAAATTAAAAATCCATTGATTGCGAGGTATAGCCGACCAAACTGAATTTTCATTAGATTGTGTATCAAAGCGATACGCATTAAAAGACCATTTGGTACTCCCCTCCTTAAAGCGTAGGGTACTAAATGGTATGGCCAATTCGCCAATCCAATATGTATCGTATATTTTGGATTCTCCTTTCCATTTATTATCCCAAGAAGTTCTAAAATCTGAAAGCTCCAAACCGCCATTGGAAATCAAGGCTTCTCGTCGAACCCCCAAAGGGTTGATACCAAACAAAAAGGCATTCGTTCGATCACTAAAAGTATCGAACATAAAACTTATATTATCATTGCCTCCTGCTCTATAATCTCGTTTTAAAGAAGGAACGACATAATTGTTTCCTGCGGCATAGCATTTGACAGCCACATACAAGTTTTCCTCATCATAGGTCATGTATATCTCTGATTGCTTTTGAGGTGCTAAGGTATCTGTCGGAAAATAACCCCAAAAATCATTGGGAGGGTTGGCCGCTTTCCAACTTCCTTCATCCAATTGCCCATCTAATATTATGGCATCTATGGCTTTTTTAACAAAAATAGATGGCCGTTCTTGATTCGTATCTTGAGCGATTAGTATAGCCGAAAATGCTAAAAAAAACAGGCTTATCAAAGTAAACTTTAATGTCCTACTTGTAGAAGAAATGTGTGTGAAAATATTTATAGCTGAATTCATGCAGAACTATTCTCTATTCAAATAAGCTTTCATATTCATTCGCATCAATTTTAATGCTTTACCCATTTGATTCTCTACTGTTTTTATAGAAATATCTAATTTAGCTGCGATTTCTTTATAAGTCAATTCTTCAAATCTACTCAATTGAAAAATCAACCTACATCGATTAGGAAGTTTATTTATCGCTTTTGTGATGTGTTTATTCAATTCTGAGTCTAGTAATTGTTGTTCTGAACTATCTATGATTGGAGACATTTGAACGGTTATTTCTTCATGCATGTCTTTTTTATACTTTCTGATATAACTAATGGTCTCGTTAAAAGCCATTCGATGAAGATATGCTCCAAGTGATGTTTGAATATTCAATTGATGCCTTTTTTCCCATATTTTAATAAAAATGGTTTGGGCTATATCTTCTACCGTTGCTTTATCTTTAATCAGTTTGAAAATACGATTGCATACCGTTTGATAATGACGTTCAAACAGCAACTGCATTGCTGTTTTATCATCAGTTTTCAATAGCTTGAGAATTTCTTGTTCAGAAATAATAGTCATTAAATAATCTTAGTATATTCGTAAATGCTGCTGATTCAAACTAAAGTTCAATCTACTCCATAATCCAAAACGAATACACAATTATAAGAATAATAGTCTTCATTCCATAAATTTGTATTATCTATATTTCTGAGCCAAAAAAACGCTCGATTAAATCTTCGAAGAATGATAACAAAACCGACCTTTATAATTGACCAAAAAAAAGCCCAAAAAAACATCCAAAAGATAGCCATCAAAGCTGCACGTAGCAACACAATTTTGCGTCCTCATTTCAAAACACATCAATCCGCCGAAGTCGGAAATTGGTTTAAAGCAATTGGCGTAAACCAAATAACTGTTTCTTCTGTTGACATGGCGGTCTTTTTTGCCCAACATGGATGGCAAGATATTACCATTGCTTTTCCTGTCAATATCCTTCAAATAGAGTTGATTAAGCAATTGGCTTCTAAAATCAAGCTTAATCTAATTGTTGAATCTCTTGATGTTTTACAATTCTTAGCATTACACTTGGAGTCCGCTGTATCTATTTTGATTAAAATAGATACAGGCTATGGCCGTACAGGTATTTGGTGGGAAGAAGCATCTATTACAGCGGGTCTAATCCGTTTTTGTGCCCAAGTATCTAAGTTGAATTTCAAAGGTTTTTTGGCTCATTTTGGGCATTCTTATCAAGCACGTTCAAAGGAAGAAATTACAATTTTGTACCAAAAAAATGTAGCCCGATTATTTCACCTAAAAACACATTTTCAGCAAGATTTTCCGAACTTACAGCTTTCTATTGGAGACACGCCTAGCTGTAGTGTTTTAGAAAAATTTGAAGGAATAGATGAAATTCGCCCTGGAAATTTTGTCTACTATGATTTGATGCAATGGCAAATAGGTGCTTGTGAAATTGAGGAGATTGCAGTTGTATTGGCGTGTCCAATTGTAGCCATTCATCCTCACAAAAATGAAATAATTGTACATGGTGGTGGTGTTCATTTTTCGAAAGATAGCATAGTGCATCCAACTTTCGGAAAAATATATGGCTTGCTTGTGCAAGACAATGCTGAATCAGCAAAAGGCATTATACCCGAAACTTATGTCAAAAAACTCTCGCAAGAGCATGGGACTATTGCAGCAAGTGATAGCCTTATGGAAAACTATAAAGTGGGTGATGTATTAAAAATACTGCCTATACATTCTTGTATGACAGCCAATCTGATGCAGAAAAATCAAATGATTATATAGGAATTGACTAAAGAGAAGGTTCTATTAAAACCTCCACAAAAAGCTGTTCTAAATCTTCAGAACAAACTTCTGATTCACTTAGATGATTTAATTCGATTTCTTGCAAACTTTTGGGTGCACTTTGAGTATCAAAATAACTACTAAATAAAAGTACATTACCTATATAGGCTACAAAAAATAATACTAAAAAAGAGATTTGAGAATATTTCATTATTTAGGCCATTTCTAATATGAGAACATATTATCTTTAAACTAAAATTAATTGGGGGAGACAGATTTCTATTGATTTTTTTTGGTGTGTCGATAATTGTATATACGTTTACAATCTGTACACTATATATGATAAAATTTGTTACTAACACAAGTACTTCACTATTCTTTTGTGACATAAAAAAAAGGGTCTTGTGTATAAACAAGACCTTTTTTTAATAAACCTAAAATTTCTACTCTACCACTACTTTAGTAGACCATTGTTCTTTGGCTGATCGAATGACTAGATAATAAATTCCTGTGTCAAGTGCATCCGTTGAGATTTCTTGTTGGTTTTCTCCAAAGTGCGCCAAAGTTTCTATAGAGTGGATTTTCTGCCCCAAAACATTGTGTATTTCTAGTGCCATTCTTTCGCTTTTGGTCGAATTAAACAATAGTTGAATATTTTCTTTTGGGTGAACTGGGTTCGGAAAAACCTGAATATTTTCCAAATATTCGATGCTATTTACAGCTGTAGAAAGCTCGTCATTTTCATAAGTAAAACTACGAATAGGGAAATAATCGTGACACAAATTTGCTCTATTTATTGGTCGTATTCTCCAATAATAAGTCTGTCCATTTATTAAACTTCCTTCTATTGGGAAAAAATTTCGTTCGACAGAAGCTCCAAATTCAATAAAATTAAAAACCGAAAATCGAGAAACTTCTACAATATACTCTTCTGCATTAGCAATCGTGTCCCATCTGAGCATTCTTGAACTACTTTCTAATAATTTTCCACCATCAATAGGTCTAGAAAGTCCTAATTCGGTCGCCTCTATTGGTTCAAAAACGACATTTTCTTCCAAATAAGCAGGTCGTTCTTCTTGAATAAAAGACCGCATTGCTCCTATTTGTTCTGGCGTAAAAACAGACATACAAGCATCATTGGCATAGGACATAAAATATTGTCCATCTGACCGAAAGGTCGTAGAATCAGGATCAATCTGTACTCGTGTACTTACACCATCATCATTACAATTCCAACGGAAAGCCAAATAATCTGGAGGTGTATCACAAAAACCATCTCCTGCAAAGGCACAATTCGAGCCATCTACCCGTTCAAAATCCTCGGGTGCAGGCACCTGGAAATTATCAGAAGATTCCATTCTATTATTGGCAAAAGTATGAGGCAATGAAAAAATATGTCCCATCTCATGCGCCCAAGTAGAAGAACCCGCACCAATACAATTGATTGCCAAAACAACCGTATTATTCCAATACGAAGCATAACCACAGGCTCCTGCTGCTTCTTGCGACACATATACATTGACTATATCAGGATAATTGACCGCTTCCGTTATCTCGCCACCATCCCCAAAATTATCGTGGTAATACAATTGTGAACTATTGACATAATTGACCTCTCCTCCCAAATACAAGCGAATATTCGTTTGTAGGAACTGCTCTTGCAATTCACAAAAATCTTGATACAATCTATTCAAATTGTAATAACCTGCTCCACTATCGGTCCCTACAATATGCAGTTGCACAGGCACCCACATTTCCTCGTCATTGGAACGTTGTTCGCTTTTCGGTCTTTTTTGATATTCTTTGAGCCAGTCTGAATGTCCTTCTGGTGTAGCGCAAAAATGACTAGGCTTTTGAGCAAAAATAAAAGTGGATAGGAATAAAAATAAAAGTAGTGCTGATATATTCTTCATTATGTTGTGTTTTTATAGCTCATAAAGCTACGGAAACTCTTTGATTCTCTAACTCTTCTAGTATTTTAGTTTTCATTTTTGACAATTAAAAGACCTTTATTTGTTCCAACCTAATGTTAAAATCCAGTTAAGCTCAAAAAAATACTGCCTCCTAAAGAATATGTACCTTTATTTTTGAGTTCAACGTTTTTAATTCTTCTCACAAAATGGCTATTTTATATGAAAAACTTGCTTCCTATATTATGCTTTCTGTTGATTCTATTTTCTTGGAATTGTTCCTCAGATGAAAATATGAATCCTTCCGACTCAGAAGCAAAATTGCGTTTGCAATTTCGCTTTGACCCCAATCAAGAACGTTTGGATAATTTTGGAAACGCCTCTCCCCTAGCTTCGGGCAATGCAGGACAAAGTCCGACTTTCAATAGTATGAGTGCTTTTTATATCGAACTCGTTCCGACCAAATTCACTCAACTTAGAGAAGGTGCCGTTGTTTACGAGGCTCCTACTCAAGTCGCACAAGCCAATAGTACTTTTGATGATGCGGTGCTGTTTAGCGATGCCTTGGTAAGCGATGAGAATATTGTTTTCTTAGAAATTCCAATGAAAGATATTCCTATCGGAAATTATGACTATTTGCGAGCTTCTGTTACGTATCAAAATGCCGATATTCGATTTAATTTAAAAAACTTGTCCAGCCCTTTGCCCCAAAACTTAGACAACCAATTGGGTACGATTGCTAGCTTTATTGGATTCAATACTTATATCCAAGATCTAAGAGTTAAAAATAAAACCATAACGATTGAAGATGATCGCCAACAAGGATTTTGGGCTTTTGAGCCACAGCTAGATGCTCCCTATCAAAATTTATACACAGATTTTGTCAATCCTGTTGGTGTTGTGAGCGGGCAAGCGCCACAGGGTGCAACGACAGTTGTCAATCCTTTGGCGGCCTTTGGGGTAGAACTTCCTGCGGGATCGTGCATTGTGACGGGCGCATTTGACCAAACGCTTCAAATTACAGGAGAAGAAACAGAATATGTTGATTTGACCTTATCTTTTTCAACCAATAATAGCTTCGAATGGGTTGATAATAACGGAAATGGTGAATGGGATTTCGATATGTCTAACAATACAGTAGAACCCTTGGTGGATATGGGTTTGCGAGGTTTAGAGGTAAAGGTGGAGTAAAAACAGGTTCATTCAGCCCGATAATGAACCGCTGAGAAAAGAGAGGAACACAGAGAAATTAGCAAATGAAGTCAAAAAAATCTCTGCTCTCTCTGTTTTCTCAGCGGTTAAAAGGAGACTTGTTATCAAAACCTTATTTTGATTTCAGCGTTTTATAAAGAAAAAATAATGTTGAAAAAAATTGGTGCTTTTCTCCCTATTTTATTGGTCTTAGGTTTCTTGGTGGGCAAGTATTTGTATATGAAACCCAAATTCATCAACGGCGAAGTTGCTCCCGCCTTCACCGCCCAAACACTCAAAGGGGAAAACATTTCTTTAGACAGTTTCAAAGGAAAATATGTGCTGCTCGATTTTTGGGGAACTTGGTGCATGCCTTGTAGAAAAGAAGTGCCCGAGCTCAAAAAAATGTACGATAAATATCATGAAAAGACTTTTAGAGATGCGTCGAATTTTGAAATAATTAGTGTGGCATTGGAGAAAGAAGGAACGGAATCGAGGTGGAAAAAAGCCATTGAAAGCCTCCAATTGAATTGGGATTACCATATTTTTGATGGCGTGACAAACTTCAAATTTTTGGATGCTAAAATTGCTTCTCAAACTTATGGTGTGAAGGAAGTACCCACTAAATATTTAATCAACCCTGACGGTTATATTATGGGAGTCAATTTGCCTTTTGAGGAGATAGATGCCTTGTTGGCAAAACGAGTGAAGTGAGTATGACTTTGTTGTAGTCAATAGGTGAACTTAAATCTAATGTCATCAATGAAGAATGATTTTGTATTGGATTTCGGCTAGTGTCCGCCCTCCGATTTAAACCCTTTAGTCGGAGGGCTGTAAATCGCAGTCCGACACTTATATGCTTCAAGCAGGGCATTAATTTAACTAAAGTCAATTTCTGTGTTATCTCCGATATTGAGACTTTGACTAAGCCCACGAATAGCGGCATCGTTTCCTACGACCGATTTGGTCAAAATGACTTCTTCGATGTGCGCATAATTTCCAATAATCGAGTTTTTGATAATACTATAATCGACTTTTACATTATTGCCAATCGTTACGTGAGGACCAATAATTGAATTGCTCAATTTGCAATCTTTTCCGATACTTACCGGATGGATAATGATGGTATTGTCGTAAGAAGGAAGGTCTACCGAAGCGAAACCCTCTTTGTCGAGCAACATTTTATTCGTCTCCAAGAGGATATCTTTTTTACCACAATCAAACCAATTATTGACAGGAATAGTGGAAAATTGAACGCCTTTTTCAATCATGCGCATGAGTCCATCCGTCAGTTGAAATTCGTTGAGCGTTCTAATATTATTTTCAATATTATAAGCGAGACTATCTATGAGTGCATGTACTTCTTTTATTTTATACAAACCTACCATAGCCATATTAGACTTGGGTATACGTGGTTTTTCTATCACTTTATTGACAAAACCCGCATCGCCATATTCTACGACTCCAAAATTTCGAGGATCCTCTACTTTTTGAACGCCAAAACAAGAATTGGGTTGATCGAGCATTTGTTGCAAGTCCAATTCAAAAATAGTGTCTCCCAAAACGATAAAAATCTCGTCCGCACTTTTGATTTCGGCTCTGGCTGTCCATATTGCATGTCCCAATCCATTTCGTTCTTCTTGCTGCACAAATGTTTTGTTCAAATCAGGATAATTCTCTTCAACAAAAAGCTTGATTTTTTCTCCCAAATAACCAATAATAAAAACAAAATCATCTACTCCGACTGCACTCAATTGATCTATAATAAAAGAGATGATTGGCTTCCCTGCTACTGGAATCAAAGGTTTAGGCTGAGTATATGTTAGCGGGCGTAAATTCGTGCCCGCTCCTGCAACAGGAATAATTGCTTTCATAAATATTACAAGAACTATTTTATTAGTGTTTCATTAGAGTATCATACTCTTGTCTATCCAAAAGAATGATTTTTTGTTTATTCTAAAAACAGAAGTCTTTCTCAAAGATACTAACTATTGGACAAAAATTAAAAAATGCTGATTGTCAGAGCGTTTTGAAATTTTGATTGGTAATCTAATTTTTATTTATTCCTAAGCTTTCAACAACTCTTTAATTTTGTCTTCGAGTGCTTGTCCTTGAGGGTTGATTGCCGCTATTTTGCCTTCTTTGTCTATCAAATATATCCTAGGAATGCGACTTGCCCCATAAATAGGAGAAAATTGTCGCTTCGCATCTACCACCTGATGTGGCCAAACTAAACCATCTTTTTTGATGGCATCTTCCCAACGTTTGTTGTCTTTTCCTCGCTCCAATGCGACGTTAAATATAGCAAAATCTTTTTTACCATATTTATTATTGAGCTCTACTAACTTGGGATTGCCATATTTTCGACAAGGGCCACACCAACTCGCCCAAAAATCGACAAGGACAACTTTTCCTTTCAAGGAAGACAATTTCATCATTTTGCCAGCTGGATTGGGCAAGGTAATATCTGGTGCAACTTGACCAACTTGTACCGTATTTTTGCTTCCTGTTTTGGCTTGTAAGCTTTTCGATTTACTGGCAACATAAGTCTCATACACCGGTACAAAAGGATGAACTGCATTTGATTCCTTGAGTTTATTGATTGCCAAATTATGAATGGGAAGCGTTGCAGGTGTTGCCATCAAATATTTGTTGGTCAAATAAGCAGCAGAATAAGGAAATGTTCCCGTTTCTATTGCTTGCTTAAAGGTATTGGCATTGACTTGCATATTCAATATCTTGCTGTATAAATTTTGCATAAAAGTAGACGCTTCCGAACCTTCTACAGTATAATTAATTCCTCGCCCCTTGCTAATATCTGCATTAATCTTGATGTTCTTGCTTCCATCTTCGGTACTCAAAAACATCGTTTTGTTTTTGACTCGCAAGCGATACAAATCTTTATTACCACTATCGGGTACTTGGAAAGAGAAGGCGCCATCATTCGTTAAAGCTTGATTGCCTAAAGCTGTATTTTGTTTAGCACCTACTTTTTCGAGGTAGACTTTCAAACCTGTTTCTTGTTGGATGTTTTGGATTTCCCCAGAAATAGTAACTGTTTCGCTATTGGATTTTTTTTGATTATTTGAAACAGTATCGGAACCACACTGCACAAAAACAAGGAGCATCCCAAATAATAAGACAAGGAGTTGAATTGATTTATTCATTGTATGAGATTAATTTTATATGTATTCATATTTAGCTCAAAAGTTGAGCCAAATGCATAAAGTAAAAGAGCCTTGAAAAAAGATTTTTTTTCAAGGCTCTAAAAATACAAATTTTCAGTTATATAATTCGAATATTATTTTGCTATAAACTTCATTGACAATGAGTTGACACAATGACGCGTATTTTTATCTGTCAAACGTTCTCCTACAAAAACGTGTCCGAGGTGTCCGCCACAATTATTGCATAAGATTTCGGTACGGCGACCGTCGGCATCGGTTTCTTTCTTCACCGCTCCCTCAATTTCATCGTCGAAACTGGGCCAGCCACAACCCGAATCAAATTTATCTTCGGATCGATACAAAGCAGCTTCGCATTGACGACAAATATAAGTTCCTGCAGCTTTGTGATGGTTATATTCTCCCGTAAAAGGACGTTCGGTTCCTTTATTGATGATCACGTGTTCTTCTTCTGGAGTGAGTTTATTAAATGCCATAATTGTTGTTTTTTTCTCCACAGACTGAAGTCTATGGTGCTATTATTTTGGAATAAAGTTGATGGATGCAGAATTGACACAATGACGAGTCGATTTTTCGGTCATCCTTTCTCCTCTGAAAACGTGTCCGAGATGTCCGCCACAATTTCCACAAACAATCTCTACTCGACGACCATCGGCATCTGTTAGTTCTTCTACCGCTCCTTCTTCATATATATCATCAAAACTTGGCCATCCTGTTCCTGATTTGAATTTGGAATCCGATGTAAACAATGCACGATTGCATTGACGACAGATATATGTTCCTTCCTTTTTGTTGTCGTGGTATGCGCCCGAAAAAGAACGTTCTGTTCCTTTTTGTAAGATTACATAAGCCTCTTCTTTTGTCAATTCATTATAGACTTCTTTTGTCAAAACAGGAGGAAGATTCGATTCTTTAGAAGAAGCTTCCGTTCCTTTTAACTTATCCGCAAATCGCTTGCGAAACTTAGCCATTTTGGGATTGATAACCGCCACACAATAGCCTTGGTCTGGATTGTTTTCGTAGTAATCTTGGTGGTAATTTTCCGCAGGATAATAGTTTATCAAAGGACTGATTTCGGTAACGATAGGCTTATCCCACAACTTGCTTGCCACTTCCTTTTTGGATTTTTCGGCAATTGCCTTTTGCGTATCATTGGCATAATAAATCACAGAGCGATATTGAGGTCCAGCATCTGCGCCTTGTTTGTCCATTGACGTGGGATCATGTGTTGACCAAAATACTTCCAAGATGGTTTCGAGCGAAACGATTGTCGGATTATAGATTACTCTAGCCACTTCTACATGACCAGTTTTTTTGGTACAAATATCTTTATATGTCGGATTTTTGGTAAAACCGCCCGAATAAGCTGCTTCTACGGCATAAACGCCTCGCAATTCTTCAAAAACGGCTTCTACACACCAAAAGCAACCTGCGCCCAATGTAATTGACGACTTATCTTCACTGCTTTTTACTGTTTCTTTTTGAGTCGTTTTGACGGGCTTGCCAAGCGATTCTGTTTGCGGTTTTGGTTGCGAACAAGCCATTACAAATAAGCCAAATAATAGGCTATATAAAATTGAAAATCTAATCATTTTAGTACATTTTTTTGATGAGCAAATGACGAGAGGATGAGTCTTATTGCACAATTTAATACTAAAACACTAAAATTGAAAGAAGGATGAAGGAAATGAAGGTTTTAACAATTATTTAGGGCTTGAGGTGCGAAGGTGTTGAAGTTAACACAACACTTGAACACTTATTACTTCAACACTTAATAAGTGCGTAACAATATTTTTTAATTTACTTCTGTTAGATAAAAGCGAATAAATCGTAATACAACAGGCTCAGTAAAACCTGAAAGATATATACGTATACTTTCATTCTCTAGAGAAGAAAAGTTATTTATTCCTCCAAATGCTTCACTATAATCAGAGATAGGAATTCGAAAATTATACCATTTTGCAGGAATTGGTATCCCAGTATCAGGATGTGGAATAGTTACATTACTAATAGTTCTTAAATCAATTATGAAGTTTTCACCTATTTGCATGTTGGGTTTTAACGTAACCTTGTACTCAAAAAAAGATTCTTCTTGCTCTAAAAAGTTGTCTTTATTTAAATCCTCATGATTAGGAAGTAATGTTAATGCATTAGGCACCGGAATATTACTATACATAGAGTTTCCTTGAGGATTATTTTTATAACGATAAATATTGGAAAACCTAGTTTCATTTTCGAAATCCACTTTAAAATCATCGTTAGCAGGGTCTTCAAAAATAGTTTGAAAAATATTAGGGTGAGAACTTTGAATATTGCTTAAATATTCTTCGTAAACTATTCTTTCACCTTCATTGTCTAAGCCATCTAGACCAACATCTTGCGCCAAAAGGTTCTCATTATTACTGATTTCATTGAAGGTGTATGAGTCAATATCATAATTAGGCACCCTTGCCCATTTAGTGGTATCTGTATTTTCTTGTTCTCCCGGCACTGGCAAACCATTTTCAAAAGAATGACGTCCATCTTTTAAAATATCTTCTGATACCTTTCCAAGGTTTAAATATAAGTTTCCTTGATTATTAGAATTTTCTAAAAAGGGGTCTAGTAACCAAAATTCAATGAAATCAAACTCATCGATATCAAATTCTTCTAAATATAATGGCCTTTGGAATCCTCCCCATCGGGTTTCTGGGTTCGTTAACTTACCTTCTAAATCTAAATCTAAGTAATTAAAATTATAGGGACCTCTTTCATTTGGAAAATATGCTAAGTCAAAAGTGGAATAATAGCTATTTTCTTGTAGTTCATTAATAATTAAATCAATATTTAATTCATCGTAAGGAATTTTTCGATTGTAATGACTAATAGAGTCATAAGCTTCGGTATCAAGTTGGGGAGCAAGATAAAGTGCAGTACTAGCTCGATCATCATTATATGCTAAATCATTAACAACATCTGACTTATCGAATGCTCCTGTATTTGGTGTACTTGCCAATTCCCATGAATCAATAGGGTTTACTACTGAATATCTCAAAGTATCTGAAACATCAATTTCATGAGACGGTATAGTATCAGTATCATCTTTGCAAGAAGAATTAATTACAATTATAATACAGGCTAATAGTATACATATCTGCAGTGAAAAGAAATTATTCATGTTTTTGTTATTTAAAAAAATATTTTTTTGACTTGAATAGTTAAATCAAAAATACATAAAAAAACTGAACACTCTCTAATACGCTCGTTCATCTCTATTTTCCATAAAAAGGATAAAGGCTTTGTTGACGACTTTGTTGCCTCCAGGCGTTGGGTAATTGCCCGAAAAATACCAGTCTCCAGCATTATCAGGACAAGCTTTGTGCAATCCTTCTATGGTTTGATAAATGACTTCAACCTTCGGTTTGATATCAGGAGGAGTTATGATTTTGGCTATTTCTTTTGACACTTTCTCGTAAGAAAACAAATCATATAAAGCTTTTACTTCGTTGCGCACTTCCTCTTTGGGTAAATGTTCTTGTGCTTTGCATCGTTGATAAGTGTCTTCCAATATCGCTTCTTGTCCAGTTTTTTTGATTAAAGAAATCAATGCTCGAAAAGCGACAAACTCATTGAGTTTGGACATATCTATTCCGTAACAATCGGGAAAACGAATTTGGGGTGCAGAAGAAACCACGACAATTTTCTTGGGACGCAATCGAGCAACAATTTGGATGATACTATTGCGTAATGTTGTACCACGAACAATAGAATCGTCAATCAAGACAAGGGTGTCTTTATTGTTTTGAACAATGCCATAAGTTACATCGTATACGTGCGAAACCATATCGTCTCGATCACTTCCATTGGTAATAAAAGTCCGTAATTTGGCATCTTTGATAACAATTTTCTCAACACGGAGTGATTGAGACAATATTTTTTCTAATTTCTTAGCTTTCGGGTTTTTACAATATGCCTTTATCTCCTTTGCCTTAACTTTATTCAAACCCTTTTCGAGTCCTTGGAGCATTCCGTAAAAAGAAGATTCTGCGGTATTGGGAACGAAAGAAAAAACGGTATTTTTAAAATTATAATTAACTGATTTCAAAACGGATTCAGCCAACTGCTCTCCTAGTTTTTTTCGTTCCAAATAAATATCTCTATCTGTTCCTCTCGAAAAATAGATTCGTTCAAAAGAACAAGGCGTTCGTTCGAGTGGTTCAATAAATGCCTCTTCTGTGATTTCGCCATCTCGCTTGATAATAATCGCATGCCCTGGCTTGACTTCTTTTACTTTAGAAATGTGTACATCAAATGCCGTTTGAATGGCAGGACGCTCCGATGCAGCTACAAAGACCTCATCATCTTGGTAGTAAAAAGCAGGACGAATACCCGAAGGATCTCGCATAATAAATGCGTCTCCGTGTCCAATTAATCCGCCCATCACATAACCTCCATCAAATTTTCGGCTCGCTCTCTTGAGTACTAGGTGTACGTCCAAATTTTTAAAAATAAGCTCGTTCAATTCTGCCATCGAAGAAGTATCAGGTTTGAACCAATCGTGCAATCGCTGTACTTCATCATCTAAGAAATGACCTATCTTTTCGAGCACCGTTACCGTGTCAGATTTTTCCTTGGGATATTGCCCCAATTCAACCAACTCTCCAAAAAGTTCGTCGACATTGGTTAGATTAAAGTTGCCTGCCAAAACAAGATTTCTACTGATCCAATTATTTTGTCGCAGGAAAGGATGGCACGTTTCAATCGTATTGTCGCCATGCGTTCCATAACGCAAATGTCCCATCATCAACTCGCCCATATAAGGCATATTTTCTTTGAGCCAAACAGGATCTCTGAGTTGTGCTTCTTCGAGTGTTTTGAACCGACGATACACATTTTTGAACAAGTCGCTCAAATAATTGGACCCTGTACTTCTTTGTCGACTGATGTATCGAGTTCCTGGATTTGAATGCAATTTAATGGTAGCAATGCCAGCACCGTCTTGACCTCTATTGCGTTGCTTTTGCATCATCAATCGAAGTTTATTTAGCCCGTAGAAAGGCGTTCCATACTTGTCTTGGTAGTATTGGAGCGGTTTAAGCAAGCGAATAAGAACAATTCCACATTCATGCTTAATAAAATCACTCATTAAGGTATAGTGTATTTAGCGTAGTTTAAGAAAGCACAAATTTAGAGCTAATTTTGAAAGGAGCAAATATTTATTTCATTTAGTTTTTTCTGAAATATTTTTTGGAGGATTTATAAGCTTCAGAAAACGGTAGATTGTGAAGCTTGGAAGCTTCAAAAAACATTGAGCTTGGAAGCTTCAAAAAACAGTGTCTATATTTTTATAACTTTTTCTTGTAAAAAAAAGTCGGTAGATAACACAATTGTTATCTACCGACGCTAACTTATTCCAATAATATTCTTCTTAAATAAAGGACTTATTTTTTACCCCTTATTTATTTTTTTCATTAAAAATCTACTGATTTCCGCCGCCACCATTGTCGCAGCCATCAATAAAGGCATCAAACTCTACTCCTAGTTCTACTTCAAAACCTGGTAACAACAAGATACAATCTCCTGCATCATAATCGACCTGAGTATTGTTGTTGATTTGTTGGTCTGATTCGATGATTCCATCCGTTTCATAATCTTCTGGAATCGATTGAATACCTGTCAATTGATTGATACCAGCGTAGTCAGGTGGACAAGTTGGGCAAACAATACCTGGATCGTTGATCGTTGCAGAAAAACCAGCTGTACATCCGACAGCATCGGTCACTGTAACCATATATGTTCCTGCTCCCAAGCCAGATGCAACCGTTGTCGTTTGCCCTGCTGGATCGTTCCATACGAAAGTATAAGGAGCGACCGTATTAGTAGCCGTTACTGTTACAGAACCATCTGTTTGTCCATCACATGAAGGATCGTTTACAACTGATGTCGCCATTATCATATTTGGTTGTGTAATTGTTACAGCTGCAGTAGCCATACAGCCATTGGCATCGGTAGCCGTTACATTATAAGTACCTGCTGCTAAGTTGGATGCCATTGCCGTTGTTTGTCCTCCTGCTGCTGTACCCCATGCATACGTATAAGGTGCTGTTCCACCTGATGCTGCAATACTTGCTTCTCCCTCGTTTCCGCCATTACAAGATACATTCATATTTACTGTAGCTGTTGCTGTCAAGGCAGTAGGTTCCGTTACAGTAGCACTAGCATTATCTGTACAACCATTGGCATCGGTAATAATAACAGTGTAAGTTCCAGCCGCTAAGCCTGTAGCTACAGCTGTGGTTTGACCATTACTCCATGCATACGTATAAGGTGCTGTTCCGCCTGTTCCTGTTGCTGTGGCAACTCCAACGTTTAGTCCATTACAAATAACTGCTGTTGTTTCTGCTGCACTAGCAGATAAAGCGGTTGGTTCTGAAACGGTGACTGAAGCATCCGCTATACAACCATTGCTATCGGTAATCGTGACCATGTAAGTACCTGCTGCTAAGTCTGTTGCTGTCATAGTTGTTTGTCCTCCCGCTGCTACATCCCAAGCATAGCTATAAGGAGCTGTTCCTCCTGTTCCTGTTGCTGTTGCTTCTCCATCATCTAGTCCATTACAAGAAACTACTGTTGTTTCTGCTGCACTAGCACCTAAAACGGTTGGTTCTGTAATTGTTACACTAGTTGTAGCGGTACAAGCCGAACCATCTGTAACAGTCAACATATAAGTACCTCCTGATAAAACAGCTAAATCTTCATTCGTACTTGAAAATCCTGCACCGTCTGACCAATTGTAAGAATAAGCACCCGTACCTCCTGATACACTTACACCAATAGTTCCATTCATTACTCCATTACAACTAACATTAGATTGGCTTACGACTGTGATTGCTACTGCTGTAGGCTCTCCGATAGTTGCTGATGCTGAAGTCGTACACCCATTGGCATCGGTTATCATAACAGTGTAAGTTCCTGCCGCTAAACCTGTTGCCGTTGCCATTGTTTGACCATTACTCCATGCATAAGCATAAGCCGCTGTTCCGCCCATAGGTGTAACTGTGGCTTCTCCATCGCTTCCGCCATTACAAGTAGCATCCACGCTAGTCGCTGTTGCTGTCAAAGCAGCAGGTTCTCCAATAGTTGCTGTTGCTGAAGTCGTACACCCATTGTCATCGGTTATCATAACAGCGTAAGTTCCTACAGTTAAACCTGTTGCCATTGCTGTGGTTTGTGATCCTGCTGCTGCATCCCACAAATAAGTATATCCTGATGCTGCTGTGCCACCTGATACTGTTGCTGTTGCAACTCCATCGCTTCCGCCATTACAAGTAGCATCCATGCTAGTCGCTGTTGCTGACAAAGCAGCAGGTTCTCCGATAGTTGCTGTTGCTGTTGTATTACAAGCATTGTCATCGGTTATCATTACAGTGTAAGTTCCTGCAGCTAAACCTGATGCCATTGCTGTAGTTTGTGATCCTGCTGCTGCATCCCACAAATAAGTATATCCTGATGCTGCTGTACCTCCTGTGGCAGATGCTGTGGCAACTCCATCGCTAAGTCCATTACAAGATACTGCTGTTGTCTCGACTGCACTAGCATCTATAGCCATTGGTTCTGTAATTGTTACACTAGTAGTAGCTGAACAACCCGCTCCATCTGTAACAATAAGCTCATAAGTACCTCCTGCTAAATCTGTTAAATCTTCACTCGTACTTGTATATGCTGCTCCGTCTGACCATGCATAAGTATAAGCATTTGTAAGGGTATAGCCAAAAGTGGTGTTGGGACGATTATCTGAAATACCAGAAGTACTAGTACTAGAACAAACATTAGAGGCATCTGCTCTATAATAGCGTACAGCATCAAAACCTACACCAGTCTTCAAGGTGACACTATTGGTTGTATATCCGCTATTATTGAAGCAAACTTCAACAACTAGATTAGAGACACCATCCCATGCAAAAGGAGTATCAAAAGTATGTGTATTCAAGTCTGTTACAACAGTATATGTTGCAGGATTTAATACTGTTGAGAGACCTGTTTCCCATGCAGCAGCCAAATTTGTACTAGCTGTATTTGCCATACTTATGGTAAAGTTATCATAAGTACTTGACCCGTTGATTTGACTTACATCAAATGCAATTGAACTAAGAGTCGCCGCTCCCGAAAGTCCCATGGCATTGAGTTCTGAAGCCAAGTAAATAATCTGGTGACGAGCGCCTTCATAATAATTACCATATACGGCAGGATAACCGAGTGAACCATTCACAAGTACCCCTGCTCCTAAAGTAGCCATTCCTCCAGCAGAACCCCCTGTTACACTTACATCAATAGCTCCATCCATTGCTCCATTGCAAGTAAGGTCAGATTGACTTACTACAGTGATTGCTACTGCAGTAGGTTCTACGATAGTTGCTGATGCTGAAGTCGTACAACCATTGGCATCTGTAATCACAACCATATATGTTCCTGCAAGTAAACCTGTCGCTACATCTGTATCTTGAGCCAAAGCATCATTCCATGCATAAGTATAAGGTGTTGTTCCGCCTGTAGCGGTTACACTTGCTACTCCGTCATTTCCTCCATTACAAGTAACGTCCATTGAGTTAGTTGCCGTTGCTGCTAAAACAGCAGGTTCCGTTACGGTAACGCTAGTATTATCTGTACAGCCATTGGCATCGGTAATCGTGACATTGTATGTTCCTGCTGCTAAGCCTGTCGCTACATCTGTATCTTGAGCCAAAGCATCATCCCAAACATAAGTATAAGGTGCTGTTCCGCTTGTAGCCATTGCAGATGCTGTTGCAACTCCGTCACTTAATCCAAAACAAGAAACCGCTGTTGTTTCTACTGCGCTAGCTGTCAATGCAACTGGGTCTGTTACGGTAACAATAGCAGTAGCGGTACAGGTATTGCCATCTGTAATCACAACACTGTAATCTCCAGCTCCTAAGCCTGAAACCGTTGCATTTGTAGATGATCCCGCTGCTGCATCCCATTGATAGGTGTAAGATCCTGCGCCTCCAACAGCTGTTGCTGTAATAGCACCATCTGTAGCTCCATTACAAGTCACATCAGCTCCATTATAATTGGTCGTTACGGAGGCGGTAGGCACCAAGCTAGTAGGATCTTCAATAGTAATAGTAGTAGATTCCGTACATCCATTACCATCGGTAACCGTTACTTCATAAGTACCCGTAGCCAAACCTGTCGCAGTAGCCGTTGTTTGTCCTGCTGCTGCTGCATCCCATACATAATTATAAGGAGTTACTCCTCCTGTAGAACTTGCTGTTGCTTCTCCATCTGCTGCTCCAACACATGAAATCGGTAAAGAAACACTTGCACTTGTTTCAAGTACAGTAGGGTCTGTTAGTGTTACGGTTGCTGTTGCCTCACAATTATTGTCGTCTTTGACAGTAACAGTATATGTTCCTTCTTCTAAATTCATAGCAACCGCTGTGGTTTGTCCATCACTCCATACATACGTATAATTCCCTGATGCTGATGTACCACCTGAACCCATTGCGGTAGCTACTCCATCGCTTCCTCCATTACAACGGATATCTTCTCCACTATAACTAGATGTTACAGAAGCCGTAGCTGATACAGCAGTAAGTGGTTCTGATACAGCAATTGGACTAATTAACATTGCCGTACAGCCATTGGCATCAGTAACCGTAACATCATAAGAACCAGCAGCTAAGTCTGTTGCTGTTGCTGTGTTTGCTCCACTACTCCATGCATAAGTATAAGGCATTGTTCCGCCTGCTCCTGTTACGGTTGCTGCTCCATCATCTCCTGCATTACAAGATACGTGATTATCTACTGCTGCTGATGCTGACAAAGCCGTAGTAGGTTCTGTAATAGTTGCTGTTGCCGTTGCGGTACAAAGATTGGCATCTGTAACCGTAACATCATAAGAACCAGCAGCTAAGCCTGATGCTATAGCTGTGGCTTGTCCTCCCGCTGCTGCATCCCATAAGTAGTTATAAGGTGCTGTTCCATCCATAGCTGTCGCTGTGGCAACTCCATCGTTTCCTCCATTACAAGATACTGCTGTTGTTTCTGTTGCACTAGGAGCCAAAGGTGCTGTAGGTTCTGAAATAGTTGCGGTTGCTGTTGCTGTACAATTATTATCGTCTGTAATTACAACCATATATGTGCCTGCAGTCAAGCCTGTTGCTACAGCTGTGGCTTGATTCGCTGCATCATCCCACAAATAGGAATAACCTGATGCTGCCGTTCCACCTGATGCAGATACTGTTGCTTGTCCATCGTTTCCGCCATTACAGGATACGTTCATATCTACTGCTGCTGAGGGTACGATAGCAGTTGGTTCTGTTATCTCAACGCTCTCAATCTTTTGGCAACCATTCATATCTACTAGGGTAACAGTATAAGTTCCAGCAGCTAAGCCTGATGCAGCCGCTGATGTTTGTCCATCACTCCATGTATAGCTATAGACTGTCGTTCCACCTGTTGCTGTTGCTGTTGCTACTCCATCGCTATCTCCATTACAAGATACTGGAGTTGTTTCTGCTACAGTAAGTCCCAGAGCTGTTGCGGGTTCTGTGAGCGTAACTAAAGCACCAACTGTACAGTCATTTGCATCTGTAACTATAACACTATATGTTCCTTCAGCTAAAGATGTTGCACTCGCTGTTGTTTGTGCTCCTGCTGCCGCATCCCATGCATAAGTATAAGGCATTGTTCCGCCTACTGCACTTACATCAGCAATACCATTTGCCCCACCCAAACAACTAATATTCATTGTAGCTGTTCCATTAGCGGTCAATGCTGCAGGTTCTGTAATCTCTTGAGTTGCTACTATTGCTGTACAAGGAGGACTAGAACTATCTGAAATGGTTATATCGTAAGTACCTGGTGCAAGACCTGTAAACATACCATCTATATTCGTAGTTGTACCATCATCGTAGCTATAGGGAGACACTCCTCCAGAAGCGGTAACCGTGATTTCTCCATCATTGGCTCCAAAACAAGATATATCAGTACTTGTAGTTGTTTCTGTAATAGCTGCAGGTTCAGCAATTGTAAGCGGAACTGTTGCTGTACAATTCAAAGCATCTGTTACCATAGCCGTATAAGTGCCTGCCATCAAGTCAGAAAATGAACCACCTCCTAAATCGGTACCTCCATTAATTGCAAAAGTATAGGGGGATGTTCCGCCTGTTGCTGATAGCGTGGCAGTACCATCATCTGCTGTATTGCACGTTTCGTCTGTAGAATTGTCAAGAGAGATTGCTAATACTGCGGGTTCTGTAATCGTTTGAGTAGCTACGGTTAAGGTGCAGCTATTATTGTCTGTAATCGTTATGTCATAGGTAACTGGAGCGAGGTCTGTAAACATACCATCTGTATTGGTAGTTGCACCAATTGCTGCAAAGCTATAAGGTCCTGTACCTCCAGAAGCAGTAACTGTGATTGTTCCATCATCGTCTCCATTACAAAGGACATTGGTACTACTAGTTATTTCTGTAATAACAGTAGGTTCTGCAATTGGAACAGATACTGTTGCTGTACAACCATTATTATCTGTTACCGTAGCGGTATAAGGAGAGCCTGCTGCAGTCAAGTCAGAAAATGAACCACCTCCTAAATCGGTACCTCCATTAATTGCAAAAGTATAAGGTCCCGTTCCGCCTGCTGCTGATAGCGTGGCAGTACCATCATCTGCTCCAAAACAAGTTTCGTCTGTAGAATCGTCGAGAGAGATGGACAATGCTGTTGTAGGTTCTGTAATGATAACTTCGAGATTTGGAAAAACATTACAACCATTTGCATCCGATACAACTATAAAATAAGTGCCTGCACTTAATCCAGAAAACATACCTGTTGTATTGGTAGTTGTTCCATCGGTATAGTTAAGAGTTCCTGTACCTCCAGAAGCGACAACCGTGATTTCTCCATCCGTACCTGCATTACAAGATACATCTGTAGTGGATGCTGATGCAGAAATAGCACTTGGTGCTGTAAGCATAATGCTAGCAGTAGCCATAGCGTTAGTATCATCGGTTACCGTAACAGTATACGAGACACCTGTACTTAAACTTTCTCCAGTTTCTGGGGTCAATGCCATTGTTGTTACACCAGGCGACCATTGATAGGTATAAGGAGCAGTTCCGCCTGTTGGTAAAGCTTGTACAATACCATCCGAAGCTCCATTACAACTTACATCAGCTCCATTATAATTACCTATATTACTTATAGTAACCGATAGCATTAGAGCTGGTTCATCGGGCTTATTATCAGAGCCATAACTGGAAAAATAAAATGCAAAGAAGAATAAAAAAAGAAAAAATATTTTAGTTTTAAGGTTAAACATAGGTTTTAAAGAATTGAAATATCAAACAAATTCTAAAGTTCAAATTTCTAAATAAAGCATAGCAATGACCTATGATTTCAAAGCATCATATAATTTTCAAACAAAAGCAATTGGAAAGCTATTCGATAGAATTATGGAAAGTCTAGGTCAAAAATCAAATTAAGACATAGATATCTAGCCCCTAATTCCGTTATAATAAACGGATAAGTGTATTAAACTAGTTCTTTCATAAATCTTTAAGGAATAATAAATTCATCGAATTATTATACACAATTTGACAATCAATTGTATAGGATTAATAGATTCGAAGTAAATCTATTGCATTTTCCAATATGGATTATAAGAAATAAAATACTAGAAGATTAGAAATTTGACTCTTTAGATTTTTTGTTTAATAGGGTTAAAAAAGATAAAAGACTCATCATTTTGCTTACATGAAACTACATTGTCATTTCAGACAATATACCATGGTAAATTGCTTTCATTTGTAGCTCATTTTAAAATGAGCTTGAGTAAAAAAATAGTCCTTACGGTCATCTTAATAAAGTTGGTGCATAACTTTATTCTTGTAACGTATTTGTTCTAAATCCTTATCAAAATTATTTGATGAAATCTATTGAGATAAAACTCTTGGAGTGGAATTTCAGATTAGATTAGAGCATCAGTTTTTGTTAAAAAAAAACTATATCTACAATAGTTTCAGCACAAAAGTAATACTTTTTTTACAAAAACAAAAAAAACAAGTATTATATATCACAAATAAAATATATTTAACCAACTAACTATCAAGGATGATTCTTCCTAAAAATCCAGTATTCTCTTTTTTTCTTGGCTATCTTAAATCAGGCATGAAATAATTTAAACAGGCGCGCATATTTTTATGGGATTGCCACAGTGTGTATAACAAATTGAACAAAAAAATCGAACATATAGTCGGAGGGCGATGAAAATCGAATTCCGACAGTGCAATTTGTTATACATACATTGCCACGACACAGGCCTCTTGAGTTTAATATCTGCGCTATTTTTGATTGCGTTATTTTTCCATCTTTAGTAAAGAATTAAAAATAACTTCCTTACTTAGTAACGCTAAAAAAATAACTCCGCCATTTGGACAGGTCAAATTTCTCTCATTTATAACTTCAAATCAGTCAAAGTATCAACAATTATCCTTCTTTGAAGTGAAAACTGAAAAAAATTATACATTGTCTAAATTGACTAACTTATTATTTTACCGTTACTTACTAAAGCTGTTTTGCGAAACAAACACTATTTTCCACCCCTACATAAGGTCCAAAATTTGGAATCCGTTTATATCCAATTTTGGGATATAAGCGGATGGCTTCTACTTGATTGACCCCTGTTTCGAGTATGCATTTGGTGTAATTCATTTCGCTTGCCCATTTTTCGAGCCCTGCCAGAACTTTCGAAGCCAAACCTTCTCCTCGATGCTCAGGCGAAGTGTACATTCGTTTGACCTCAACCGTATCAACTTCATATTTTTTGATCGCTCCACAAGCAACAGCTTTTTCATTTTTATACAATACAATAGCGTGTTTTATATTTTCGATTCCGTTGTATTGGTCATAAAAATCATGGTCATCTCCATCTGTTATCGTCAAATAAGCATCGAGTTGTCTGACAAGTTCGATGAAGTCGGGATGGTTTTTATCGGTTTTTACTACTTTTATCATGTTGATTAAAATTTAAAATATTTGGCGAAAGCTGCAATAGAATGTGGATGTGCAATATGGCCTTCATTCAAGAAGGATTTTATTTCTGCCAAGGAGTAGGACTCTACTTGGATAGATTCGCCTTCGTCAAAAGAAGGTTCGTGCGTTTTTTCTACATTTTTGGCGAGCCAATGGTGTACCTTGCTGTTCATAAAAACAGGGTTGGAATACACAAAGCCCAAATATTCCCACTCCATGCTGGTAAAACCTGTTTCTTCTTGCAATTCTCTGCGAATAGCTGTTGCCGAATCTTCGCCATCGTCTACAAATCCACCAGGAATTTCTAGGCTAGGAGCTTGTATGCCAAAACGATGTTGGCGCGTCATCAGCACTTGTTCATTGCGGGTGAGGGCAATTACATTGGCAGAATCGTTGGATTCTAAAACAACTGCACGAATCTGTTTGTTGTTTCTAGGGTTTTGCACCGTGTCATAGCGGACATTGAAGATAATCAAGTCCTCTCCTGCTTCTGATTGGAGTCTTTTCCATGACAAATTGTAATCATTCTTGTCTTTCATCTTTCAAATGTGGAGAATTTGTGGTACATCGCAAAGAAAAAGGACTTAAATTTGTATTCAAAAATTTATTAATCACCAAACTTATATTAAAATACATTTCTTATGAATAAAAAAATTTTACTTACACTTGCTTTATGCGTTTCTTATTTATTTTCTTTTGCACAAATTGAAGTATTAGAGGAACAACGCTCTTTGATTACTAAAATCACTGCAACTTGGTGTCCCAATTGTGGTAATTGGGGTTGGACTTTCATGGAAGGTTTGGTCGAAGATAATATGGACAAGGCTTTGATGCTTGGCGCACATTTTAGTGGTACTTTGGAAAGTCCTGAAGCTATTATGATTGGACAAAACTTTAATGTTGGCGGACAACCTGTTTTTATTTTGAACAATAATAATGTTGGTGCAAATAGCAGTAACTATAGCAACAAAAGAACAGAAGTTGCCGATGCTGTAAACAGCAATTTTGCTCAAAACCCAATTGCTAATACTGGAATTGAAGCAATGATGAGCCCCGATAATGAATTTGTTGTGCGTACCAATACTCGTTTTTTTCAAGCAGCAGAAGGCGACTTTTATTTGGGTGTTTATGTTTTAGAAAATAATGTAGAAGCCAGTCAATCTGGAAATGCTTCGGACAATATTCATCCCAACGTGATGCGTAAAGCATTTGGAGAAGCATTTGGTTCATCTATTGCCAATGGTAGTATTTCGGCGGGTACAGAAATCCAAGGTACTTATACTATGCCTATGAACGATGATTGGAATAATTCTAATATCGTTATTGCAACAATCATTTGGGAAAAAGTGGGTGATAGCTATGAATTTGTCAATGCTTATAGCAGCTCAGAATTTGTACCTTTTACCAATACGGTAGAAATTGATGCGACAGCAATCAATTTTCAATTGACTCCAACTATTGTAAAAGATCAAGCAAGGCTTACTTTTAATTTAGAAAATAGTACTACTCATGCTAGTATTCAATTGTTTGATGCCAATGGTCGTTTGGTTAATCGTGTTTTTGAAGGCAATTTGAATCAAGGAAATCAACAATTCGAAATCAATAATAATAATTTTAGTGGTTTGTATTTTGTACACCTCCAATTGGATGGGCAAATATTGACTGAGCAAGTTATTTTTGAATAAAAGAAGAGCTGTGCGGCAATCGCCGCACAGCATCTTTATCACAATTATAAGCCGACATACTATTATCTTTCCATCAAAAAAAGTTTGATGTTATTTTACGCTTCTTTTCTTACTTTTTATCCAACTGATTCAAACTATAGGATTCTATTATTTTAATCAGTTGCTTATCGAAATTGGGATCTGCCGAAAACCCCCCTTTATCTAGTCCTCTCGCCCATCCTTTATAATCTTCTTTGTGCAAGTTTTTCAAACTCGCAAACCGTCCTGAGGTGATGTATTGACTATGGTCTCTAAAACTTGCCCATGCATTTTCATATTTGCGATAGCAAGCGCCTTCAAAAGTAGCCGTAGAGAGCGACCAATCTGTACTACAAGGTATCGCAAAATGATTGTTACTTTCGATGGCCAATGGTCGATTCCCCGCAAAGCTATTCAGTAAAGCATTGGATAAAACAATAGAAGGTGGCACTCCAAATTTTTTGCTTTCGGCTATGGCTACGTGGGCAAATCGTTTGAGATAAGCGACTTTTGTATCTTTATCAACTTTCGACAATTCCGTTTCTAAGTTGAACACTTCGTTTTTCTCATTACTAAAAAGTATTCCTCCGAGGGCCTTTTTGGCTGAAGAACGCACTGTTTTTTTATCTTCGGAAAAAAATTCTTTCTTCTTTTTTTCCTTTTGTACCGGTGTTATTTTGGCTGGACTGTTTTTCAGTTCAGGAGAATTGATATTGAATTGAATACTCAAATCTTTTTTGAAAAACAGAAATAATAAAAGACTGGCTGCTAATATTTTAAACCAATTTTTCTTTAAAATACTTGGGATTTGTGCTAGTGTAATGGTATTTTCCATGATGTAAGAATTAGGTGGATAAAAAAATAATCCCGCTTTTGTTTTTTTTGGTGCTGTTTAGAAAAACACTTTTCAAACAAATAAGTGTTAATCACAAAACAAATGTAAAACAAATAGTTTTTAAATGCAAGAACTTTTAAAACATTTAATTTTAAAAATTATTTACTGCTATATCATATATAATAATTTGGAAAATTTAAGTCCTTGAAAATCATTATATTTGTTGGTAAAATCATGGATAAAAACGATACTAATTTCCTTCTTTTTTTTTTGAAAAGAAATGGTATGATTTCTTTTTTGGTAAAAAGAAGTAGCAAACAATTCAAAAGGGTACACAATTACACCATGCTCTACAGATTTACAAACTTGCCTGATTTACCACGAAAGTTTAAAACTTCCGAGAGCGTTTTTAAAAAAATCGCTATTTTAAGATTTTATCTTGAAATATAGATTGGCTAAGTTTGCAACTTACAGGATAGCAGCTAGAAAATTTTGTCTTTTTAAATGCGTACCCTTTTGAACAAACAAATATTCATTCCTCTAATGAAAATTCCATTACCTTTGCTTTATGTCAAAAAACAATAAGGACCAAAGCGAAATTTTAGCGAAACTAGGTATTGCACAACTCAATCCGATGCAGGAAGAAGCGCATTTAGGGATTCATTCTTGTGAGGAAGTTGTATTGCTCTCTCCTACTGGAACTGGAAAAACACTAGCTTTTCTCTTACCTATTCTTGCTAGAATAGACGCAGAGGCAGATGGCGTTCAAGTACTTATTATTACGCCTTCTCGTGAATTGGCGATTCAGATTGAGCAAGTGGCTCGCGAAATGGGAACGGGCAATAAAATAAATGCGGTTTATGGTGGTCGGTCGGTGTCTAAAGACAAGATGGAATTGAAACGATTGCCGAGTGTTTTGGTCGGTACGCCTGGTCGAATTGCACATCATTTTCGGATAGAGACTTTTAGAAAAGATAGTGTTCGAGTATTAATATTAGACGAGTTTGATAAGTCTCTGGAAATAGGTTTTGAGGAACAAATGACGGAGATTATTAATGACCTTCCTTGGTTAGAAAAAAAGATTTTGACCTCGGCAACACATGGCGTAGAAATTCCTTCTTTTGTGGGTTTAAACAAGCCACTTTATATTGATTTTTTGAAAGAAGGAGTGCAACAATTACAAGTTAAAGCAATCGTTTCGCCCGAAAAAGATAAGCTCGAAACACTAGGAAAAGCTTTGTGTCATTTGGGCAATCAGCCTGGCATTATTTTTTGTAATTATAAAGATAGTATTCAACGAGTAAGCGATTTTTTAGAAGAAAAGAATATTGCTCATGGTAAGTTTTATGGTGGTTTGGAACAAAAAGACCGAGAACGTGCGCTGATTAAATTTCGGAATGGTACGCATCAATTGCTGCTAGCAACTGACTTGGCTGCACGTGGAATTGACGTTCCCGAAATAAAATTCATCATACATTATCATTTGCCTTATCGAAAAGAAGAATTTATCCATCGCAATGGACGAACCGCTCGTATGCACAACGAAGGAACGGCTTATGTTTTGCATTGGGCGGAAGATGATTTGCCCGATTTCATGCCCGAACTAGAAGCGGAACCATTGCAAGATATGGATATTCCTTCGCCTTCTGATTGGACAACGCTTTTTATTTCTGGAGGTCGCAAGGACAAAATTTCGAAAGGAGATATTGCTGGATTATTCCTCAAACAAGGTGAATTGCAGCCCGATGAAATTGGAGCAATCGAACTCAAAACCGATTGTGCTTTTGTGGCTGTACATCGAGATAAAGTTACTCGACTGCTACAATTGGTCGATAATACTCGTTTGAAAAAGAAAAAAGTACGTATAAATGTGATTTAAAATAGTCTTGTAATCTACGATTTTCGGCTAATTCCTTTTTTTAATACATATAGTATAGAGCCTGTCTTCTTAAATTACTTATATTTGAGTGCATTAATGTTCCGCATTTATAGAAATAAAAAACATCCATTGCAATGAAAAAATTCCGAATCAACGGTCATAGTCATTTGTTGCCTTACCCAGAGGATATTCCTGCTTTTATGAAGGAAAAAGAAATCTTTTGGATAGACGAAGACCGTAAATGGATGCGCCAAAAAAATTGGAAACGCCCCGTTACAGACTCTAGTTTTTTTCTAAATGAAAAACTAGATTGGATGGCTCGAAATAATATCGACCATGCTGTAGTACTTAATCTATCTCAATTGTATGGCAATGGCTTGCGCCTAAAAGACTTGAAGCAAGCCCTCCGTTTTCAAAATGATTTCAATGCCAAAGTACAGCAAGATAATCCCACCAAATTTACTTGTGGATTTGTCATACATGCAGGTTTTATACAAGGAGCGTTGTGGGAAATAGAGCGTTGTGTCAAGGAATTGGGCTTGAGAGTGCTTTGCTTGCCGACTCATTTTATGGACTCGACAGGAAACTGGCGAGGTATTTTTGATGAAGATATTGAACCCATTTTGGAATTGGCAAATGAACTAAACCTTGCCATTGAAATTCATCCTTATGATGGTGAAAAATTTATTAAATTAGAAAATAGAGCTTGGCGTTTTCATCTCGTTTGGATGCTGGCTCAATGTGCCGATGCCTATCATTTTTATACCTTGAATGGCTATTACGAAAAGTATCCAAATATTCGAGTTTGTTTTGCGCATGGCGGACAACTCAATCACCTCAATATCGGTCGTCGGGTACAAGGTTTCGATGGTCGCCCCGATTTATTTGAAGGTTATGTGCGCCCACGTGATGCAATTGGACATCCTAATATTTATTTTGATACTTTGGTGCACGATACTTTTTCTTTGGACCTCATGGTCAAACGTCAAAAAGGAACCGACCAGATTTTGATGGGACTCGATGACCCTTATCCACTCGGCGAAATGGAGAGCGAACGGCAATCTTCCTATCCTGGAAAATTGCTCGATTTGGCAGTCGATGAAAAAATCATCAATGCCCAACAACACGAAGAAATATGGCACGACAATGTGATTCGTTGGTTGTGCGGAGACGATAATAGTGCTTTTAAGGAGCGTGTGGGGATTGCATAAAAAAAAGTCTTGGCGAAGGGTTTCGCCAAGACTTTTTTTTTATTCAAGAGTTCTTCTTCCAATTGTATAACAATAGAGCGAAGAAGGCATATAATCATAAGTGAAATTATTTAATTCCATTTCACTAGTAATATCAATTGTTGTTATTATAGCTCTCTTCAATTTATTTTTAAGTAAAAAACTAGATAAACTCTTTAACTCATTTGGGTTTTCAAAATATCTATTACTCCACTTTATTTCTACTGCCCATGCTGGTTTCAGATGATCAGATGTTAAGCCTACTATATCGACTTCCCCACTTTTCCATCTTGCATAAAAAGGGGTGCGCCAATATCGATGAAACCATTGAGAATATATTGCAGTTTCTACCATGTTTCCTATTACACTAGAATCTGTATTTATTGGTGAAAACAATGCACTTCGTAAAGATGGATTAGTTAAGTATATTTTAAAATAATTAGCTCGCTTAAATTTTTTGCCACTTAAATCTATTCTATTTACCACACGTATCAAAAAAGCTGCTTCAAGGTAACTTACATATTTTTTAATTGTATTTTTGGACACTCCTGATGTAACAGATAAGTTATCGTATGAAAATTCATTTCCTGAATTAAATGCAATTGTTGTAAAAAGTGAATTAAGTTCTTGAACATCTTGTATTCCATATAAACTTGGCAAATCTCTCAATAATACTTTATCGATAATATCACTCTTTATGTATCTCCCTGGATTTGCTTGTATTTCTTTGGACAATGAAACTTCTGGATAACCGCCAAAATTGATGTAGTTAATAAAGTGTTTATTTAATTCTGCTATGTTTATCGTATTAAAAACCGTCAATAATGAATTATTCCATTTTTTTCGTCGTGGAATAATTAAATTTTCTAAGTCTTTTAAATGTATGTACTCATGAAATGTTAGTGGAGGTAATGTAAAATCAGTAAACCTCCCAGCTCCTGATTCATTGCTTTTCAATTTCAATGCTGCTGCTGCAGAACCTGAAACAACAAATTTGACATGATGGTATGAATCTACGAGAGATTTTAGGTGTACTTCCCAATCTTTAAGATATTGTACTTCATCAAAAAACACATAATATCCTTTTAAATCTTGCTCTTTTCCAACTGCTTTTCTACAATAATTAAAGAGTTCCTCTATACCAATACCATTAAAAACAGGAGTCTCAATTGATAAATAAAATATTTTATTGGGGTCAACTCCATTATCTATTAGTTTTTGAATCGCATGGAAAATCATTACCGTCTTTCCAACTCTTCTTGGGCCCATAAGGACAGTAGCCCTCTTAATTTTACTATTTTCAATTAATGGAAAAAATTTTGAAAAATACAAGCGTCTTTTCATAGTTTGGTAGAATTCATCAATCCTACCATCAACCCACCATCGGTTTTCAAATCTTATTCTATTTAATATTTGTTCTTCTGTTATCTTAAAAAGAGGCATATAAGGTCATTTAAATGATTCTAATGACGCAAATATAGTCATTTAGAGTCAAATATTTGACTCTAAATGACAGCACTCTGCAGATTCCATCAATTTCCAACCTTCCTAATCTTCTCTACAAAGTAAGTTTCATCTTCCATATCAAACAAGCGAAGCATGTAAATTCCCGCAGGAATATCGCCCAAATCATAAACAATGTTGTTTTGGTCAAAAACAACAATCTCGTCTCGAATTTTCTTGCCATCTGCACTATACAAATGTACCATGACTTCGCCAGCAAAATCGTAATGGATATACAATTGTCCATCGACATTTGGATTAGGGAAAATTTTGGTGACTTTAAATAAATCGAAACCTGAACAATCTTCGTCTATTCCATTGTCCGCAATATCTTCCACATTTGGATGAATATTGGCATCGGCATCATCGCAATCCAAGTTATCTGTAACATAACCAATTGGTGCAACGGTGATACAAGTATCTATAAACATCGCTTCATTTCCAAAACTATCTTCATCTGCATCTCGGTAATAACGGAAAAGCAGTAAACCATCATTGACAATACCACTACAGTCATTGTCTAAATTATCGCAATCTTCTGCTACCGATGGATTGATAAATAAATCAAAATCATTGCAATCTCCCGCAATGGCAACAAAACCAGATGGAGGGTTCGCTACACAAGTGTCTATCGAAACGCCTGCATCTCCATAGCTGTCATTGTCATTATCAAAATAATAAGTATATCGAGTCAAGCCATCATTAACAAGTCCATTACAATCATTATCTATTGCATCGCAAATTTCTGCGGCAGCAGGATTAATGGCATTGGCATTATCATTACAATCCATGTTGTTTGTTACAAAACCAGTTGGTGGAGTCATCATACAAGTATCTAAAGGTACACCTGCGTCTCCAAAAGTATCGTTGTCAAAATCTCGATAATAAGTAAATGATTCTAGTCCATCATTGACAAATCCGTTGCAATCATTATCCATTGCATCGCAAACTTCGACAGCATAAGGGTTTACTGCTGCATTGGCATCATTGCAATCTATATTGTTGGTTACATAACCTGTTGGAGGAGCCAGTAAGCAAGTATCCAAAGGAACGCCGCCATCGCCAAAAGTATCGTTATCAGCATCTCTAAAATAAGTCATTTGTGGCAAGCCATCGTCTGCAAATCCATTGCAATCATTGTCTTTCCCATCGCAGATTTCACTCGCATTTGGATTGATATTAGGATCCAAATCGTCGCAATCTTCATAGCTATAAAAGCCATCATTATCTTGGTCTCGGAAAAAATACGTTCTTGCTTTATCAAAAACATCTTCGGCAATTTTTCGTCCAATCAAACGTCCTGGAATATCATCAGCTGGAGGGTGAATACCTCCATAGATACGAGACAAACTCGTTTGGTCGGAAGCATCTCTGTAAGTTGCCCATTGGAGGGTGAAATCCACGCTTGGTCCTTTCTCAAAAACTAAAAACTCATCTTTTTCGACATCAAATTCACCCATTCCGCCAGGAAAGAAAGCATCGCCTGTAAGGTAAGTCATGAT